>PVJX010037609.1:0-16811 GCA_004027295.1 Dolichotis patagonum
CTAAATGTCTGCGCCTTCTGGGCTGCGCTAAGACACAACACTCCCACCTTCCACCTTTCAGTGCCTCAGTGTGGTGTTGTTACAGGAGCTGAGCCAGCTAGAAATACTACAGGCAGTCGGACAGGGCTGGGCCCTCGAAGAACAAGGGACAGAGGACCAGATGTCTGATGACCTTGGAGGGACACAAACCTCTTGCTGTGGGCCAGAGCTTGGGACAGAAGGCAAAACAAATGCAACCACATCCTTAAGTATAAAGCTTAGGGATTAGGTAGGGATCACCTTGAGAAGCCAGGAGTCACCATCCCAACCCCCATAGGAAGAGTCACTGATCTGTAAAGAATGCTCGCTTGCTATGTGACTCCCTTCCCTATTTGTCCCTGATTTGGTCAATTTTACCTGAACAATTAAACTGGTTGGTTGACCGTAGTTCTGTCCCATCTCATGCCCATCTGCCTTGCGAGTTCCCAGTTTTCCCCAACTTTAGATCTGCTTCACCTCATGATTTTATTCTATAAAATCCCTACAGAAGACAGAGTCCCTGGCAACCCACTCCAGACCCCTTCAGTCTCTCTCTCAGACAGAAGCTTTCTTTCTCTCAATAAATATTTCTGCTCTTAACCTCCATTGTTCCTAAAATTCATTCTTCAATTTTAGAGAACAGGAACTCCTTCCAGACATATAGTAAGTCCACATATAGGAGGTGGAGAGTTTTGTTCTCCTGTATCAGCGTCACAGAAGGCCAAGTAGGAGGCCAGACTTTACCCACCTCCTGCAATAACAGTCTCTCATCTGCCCTGTGGTGATGTTAGAGTGATAGAGGGGAATGAAACTCCCAACCTACTACCTCCGGTACGAGTTTGTGCTCTCTAAAATCGAAGAATGAATTTTAGGAACAACGGAGGTTAACAGCAGAATATATTTATTGAGAGAAAGAAACCTTCTCTCTGAGAGAGACAGAAGTGATCCCAAGTGGGTTGCCAAGGACTTTTGTCTTTTCCAGGGATTTTATGGAGTAAAATCATGGGGTGAGGTGGGGTTAAGGTGGGGAAAACTGGAAACTCACAAGGTAGATGGGTATAAGGCGGGACATAACTATAATTAGCCAATAAGATTAGTAGTTCAGGTAAAATTGATTAAATTGGGGACAAATGGGGAATGGAGTTGCGTAGAAAGCAGGCATTCTTAGAGAGCAGCAGCTCTTCCCTAGGGGGTTGAAATGGTGACTCCTGACTTTCTCAGGGTGATGAGACCTCTTTAGAATATCAGACCTTAGGATATGGATGCATTTGTTTGATCTTTTGTCTTGAGGCCTGACCCACAGCAGGAGGTGTCTGTCTCCCCCACAGTATTGCAAAGTATCTGGGCTTCTGCACTGGTTCGTTTAAGGACCTAGCCCCGTCTCACTGCCTATAATATTTCTAAGTAACTCAGCTGCCTGCAACAAGAGGAAATCTGCTGGAGAGAGTCAGGACTGTTACTGTTATCCAACAGGAGAAAGGCAAGCTTCACTGTGGTGTCAGAGAAGCCAGGATATTCACTCCTACCCACGAATAATGAGCAGCCAGGTGTGCTGCTGCACACCTGTAATCCTAGCACACAGAGGCTGAGGCAAGAGGATTGCCATGAGTACTTCACCCTTTCCTTTGCAGAAGCAGAGGAAAATCTAGTTAAAACATAAGGTTTAAATAAAACCCAGAGTTGTATAACTTGTGAAAATATCCAGGATTTGATGAAAAAAAAAAAAAATTTACCCTGCCAAGCAAGAACCAAGAATTTCTCAGACTAAATGTAAAAGAAAATAAATAGCTGCCAACACCAAGAGAGAGATGTTAGAATTTTTAGATGAAAATTGCCAGCCATAATAAGAATATTTCAGGAATCAACATGAACATGCTTATGGGGAAAAACAAGCTTAAGCAAAGTAGTAGGAGATAGAATCAATCGGGAATTTTAAAACTGAAAAATTCAACAACTGAAAGTGAAATTCAGTGAATGGAGTTTAGAAAAATGAAAAAGGTATGGTGGAAAGAATCAGTTAACTGGGGCTGGGGATTTAGCTCAGTGGCATAAGCACCTGCCTTTCAAACACGTGGTCATGAGTTCGATTCCCGGTACTGATTTAAAAAAAAAAAATCAGTTAACTGAAAGAAGACTAAAATGGCCCAACCAAATGGAGAGGAAATAGACTTAAAAAAAAAACCAGAACAGAACTTTAGAAATCTGTGTGACTCTACCAAGAGATTCAACATTTATGTCTTCAGAGACCCTGAAAGAAAGGCAGAGAGGCTTTAAAAAGTGCTCGAAAAAATAATGACTGAAAATGTCATAATTAGACAACTCATAAGTAGACAACTCAGACTCAAGATACTGAGAAAAACTGAAAGTATAAACCAAGATAAATCAAAACCAAAATACTGCATAATTAAAATTATGAAGCCCAAAGACCAAAAAAAAATGTTTAAAGCATCCAGAAAAAAAATGGATTCTTTACCTATATGGAAAAACAACTCAAATGACAAGATATTTCTGATCAGAAACTATGGAGGACAAAAGATGCAGGACAATATTAATCATATTCTTTCTGTATTCTTTACCTCCTATTGAGATTCATAATATCTATATATTAAGTTTTCTTGTTGTAGAGGATCATCTGGATGATTCTCCTTGAAAGAAGAGCAATTGTCTCCATTTTGGCTAAACCTGGCCCTATTTTCATGTTCTGATATGTACAGAGCTGGCTAGGACCTTTCCTTGTCCTTTCAATTGGTTTTAAGCAATCCTATCGATTTATTTTATTTATTTTTTTTGGTACCGGGGATCGAACTCATGACCTTGCGCTTGCCAGGTAGGCACTTAAGCCACTGAGCTAAATCCCCGGCCCAATCCTATCGATTTAAACCAGGTACTGATGTGTAGTCTTTGAAACAAGGTGACAGGTCTGTGTTACCCCCATAGTTCCCAAAAAACCTGTGTATGGGAGGGAGAGCCATGCTGCATGTTGTTGATAAGAGGCTATGACTTCCCAGAGCATAACAGATTACATATCAGAGCTGAAGTACTGACCCCAAAACATTAGATACTACCTCAAACTGTGTTATACAGAGAACTTTCCGCATATCGTTCTCTCTGCATATTGCAGAAGTGATTTCAGTCCGGCTCATGGTGGCACTCATGTACCTCCCACAGTCTCACCGTCACTCATCCTTAAGTCAGCCTTCTTGTCAAGAATTAATAAAATCTGAGTTTGACCTTGGGTGAAGGCCTTTGTTCCAGTTAACCATCACCCTAGCTGAATTTAGAAACTCCTTGGCTCCCCACAACTATAAATATTGCTTAGTGTCTTTATTCTTACTGTGGGTTGCACTGGAAGTGGTAGATTGAAATTAACTCACTCTAGTGAGTTCCAGTACAAATCTGGGATTACAAATATAAACTTTCCAAACTGCAACAAGGACTGGGAAAAGCTCTCTATATTTTGTATTCTCTGTTTTCTCATCTCTTCTGTGCTTTTCCTATCTCGCTATCTCATGGTTGTTCTAATATTTCTTCCAATTCACTAATTCTGTCTTCAGCTATGTCTAACCTTATTAAGTTCACTGATTAACTTGAATGCTATATAGTTTTGCTCTTTTCTTGTCATTTATAATTCTTTTCAAAGTTTCTCAATCATATTTTTCACTTTCTTGTCCATATCGAGTCTATGTTACTCTGATATGTCCATGTTACAGTCTGTGTTACATTATCTAAAGACTCAGTTTCTTTTTCATTTTTATTGGTCTTCATGTTATTTTATCTCCTGATTTGCTTAATTATTTTTTACTGAGTACTGGATATTATATGTGAAAATATTTAGAAATAACTCATTGCCTCAGTTGATTTTATTTTCCTTCAAAGAAGATCTATTTTTTCTTTCATGTGGGAGTTCCAGCATTGGCAGTTGGAATAACCTGAATCCCATTTCAGAAACAGAGGTGACTTTCTGGATGTGGAGCCACATACTTGTAATCCTAGCACTTGGTAGGCTGAGGCAGGAGGGTTGCTTTGAGTTTAAATTCAGCCTGAATTACATGACAAAACCTTGTCTAAACAAACAATGCAACATGAGTAAAAAAAGGAAATGGAGTTGAAATAGGCATGGTGGTGCACGCCTGTAATCCCAGCACTCAGGAGCCTGAGGCAGGAGGATTGTTGTGAGTTTGAGACCAGCCTGGGCCACAAAGTGAGCTCAAGGCCAACCTGAACTGCATAGTGAGATCCTGTCTCAAAAAAAAAAAAAAAAAGATGATTCAAAGATTGATTCATTTCCTCTTGAGAAATGCTAATCTGCTTTTGCTTCTTTATGTGTAGGGTGTAGCCACTTAGGTTCTTAATACAGAAATAAACCCACCTCTTTGTTAAGACTGCTTGGATTTATTCATACGCTATTCTTTTCTGCTGTATTATCAACAAAGTCTCCTTTAAATGTTCCATCATTGTCTAAATTTGTAATCCATGTTTGTTCTTTTTTTGTTTTTTTTTTGGTTCTTGGGATCGAACTCATGACCTCATGTTTGCCAAGCAGGCACTTACACCACTGAGCTAAACCCCCAGCCCCGCATGTTTGTTCTTTACTTGAGCCAGATTTAAAAGGGCAGCAATGTATATGCCCAAACTCACTGGTGGTAATAGTTATTGTCATAGTCACTTTCTCATTGCTGGGACAAAATACCCAACACCTACAATTTAAAGGAAGGATGTGGTTCATGTCATGACAGCAGGAAAGCAGAGAGAAAAAGGAGTAACCAGGGATGAGAACACACCGGTGGCATTCCCCCAGCCACCTGCCACCAACCAGGCTCCCCCCTTAACACCAAGTCAGCTGTAGCTTCATCATGGCCCAATCGCCTACAGCCCTGCCTCTGACCCCTGCACATGGGAGTTTTGGGGGACATTACAGATCTAAACCATAACAATGCACCTCACCTCCAAAAGACTCACGGGCATCTTTTTATGCAAAATGCACTTACTCCATCTCTAAAAGTTGCCAAAGTTTTAACATTTTCAGCCTTGCTGAAAAGTCCAAGTCTAAAGTCTTTTCAAGATGTAAGGCAAATGCTTAGTCATAATCATTTGAAGGAAATAATTATAAAAATAAAAAAGGAGTTAAATGCTTGCAATATACAATGGCACAGGGTAAACATTCCAAAAGGGAAGCATGGGGACAGAAACCAGGCCAAAGCAAAATAGAAACTCAACATAGCAAACATTAAATCCTATATAGGTCTATGTCTAGCACCCAGGGAAATCGTGGTAAGATGTGAATTCCAAGGGGATTGTAGAGCCCTGCTCCTATTATATTGCCTGTTGCAGTCCTCATTGCCTCTATTGTTCCCAGGCTGAATTTTTCTTCAGCAGATGATTCATGTCCCTGGCTTTTCCAACTTTCTGGATTCTTCTATGGACTTTTGTCTTCACTCTCTTACCTTCACATAATGTGATTTTTAGAGGCACAGTCTCTAGCCTCCTACGCCTTTCTCTGAAATCTTGGTGGAAGCTGCCTCAATCCCACAACTCTTGTTTTTTGCATAATCGTAAAATCACTATCACGCAAATGATGCTAAGATCTGCTGCCAGCTCAGGCAGTAGCCAGGCTTTCTTGGATCATAGCTACAGAGGCCCCTGAGTCCGTGGATGGTTAAGCATTGTGAACCAAAAGTCCAGGCTAGGAGCCCCGGTTGGTCTCAGAGTCATGGAAGTTTTCCTGCCTCAGGTTCCTGGGTGTTGGAATCACAGGAATGTGCCATTGTGCCCACCGTAGGCATCCCTTTTTGAGCAAGGTGCCCTGGGGCTCTCTTCTTACACTTTGGAGCTAGGGAAGGGTGGGGTCCTGCTGATTTCTGAGATGCCCTCAAGGCATTTTTCCTCCTGTCTTGATGGGAAGTACTTGACTTCTTTTTCTTTTTCTTTTTTCTTTTTTGGAACCGGGGATTGAACTCATGACTTTGTGCTTGCCAAGCAGGTGCTTATGCCACTGAGCTAACTCCCCAGCCCTTGATTTCTTTTTAATGATAATCTTTTTAGCAATCGTGCTATACTTTGCCATGAGTTTGCAGGCACTTCATTTCAGGTAAAATGGAGAATTTTTTCAAATGGGCATTTTATTCCTCATTCTCACTATAAATCTGATTAATAAAGCTGTTAGCAATACCCATGCCATAGCCTACTATGAAATTCCCTCTGCCAGATTGATTAGTCAGCTGCCTTAACACTTCTTCTTCACAAGAGGCCATAGCTAATGTCTTGCTGTTGAGTGGCTGGAATCACTGGTGGTACATGCTTCATTGTCCTATTGGTTGGCTTTTTGTTAATTTGATTAGTAAAAAGACTGCTACAAGTGATTAGACCTGTTGTACCACCAGTGATACAAACTATGCAGTAGGCAAGTGAAGCCAGTGGGAACATGTTAATACTGGCCTCCAGCAAAGTCTCAGGACATGGGCAAAATGTAGGCAACTTTCTGTCACCATGTAATACACTTGGCCTCTGTCCAACTGTTAATGGTTTACTGTAAAGCCATATACCATGTTATGTCAGCCACAGACTCATATCATATTCACTTCTGGAACACCCTCCCCCCCAACCACCCCCATGGTCTAAGTGTGTAAGACACTTAGTTCATGATCTAGTTTGTGTAATTCTGCTTCTGCACAATCACCAAATCTTACATATCCTGTCATTGAGTGACACATGACTATTACCAAATCATGTTGATAAACCATTACTATAAAACCATCACTAATAATCTCTGTAAAACTCCTTCCCAGTTTTTAAAAAAATCTAAAAATTCCATGTCTTCTCATAAATTATATAATGTACAAAACAAGCATATAAACAGAACCAAATTTGTAAACTAAATAGATGTCTGAGCATAGGCATAGCAAAAAGTGAATTTAAAAATTCATCAAAGTATTAACGCTGGCTGTCTTTTGGTAGTTGACTAATAAAATGTTTTATTTTTTTTCCTTACAAGGTTTTATATTTTCTTTTTCTTTTTTAATTAAAAAATTTTTAATTTGAAGTGGGTAAAACAAAACATAACAAAACAGAACAAAGCAGATCAGAAGAAAACAATTTAAGTGACACAGGTTTCAAAGCAAGACAACAGATCAACAGTGGCTACCGTAATGTCTCTTGTTTTCTTCTAAATAGTTGTCCATATCTTCACACACAATGAGTTCATACAAAACAAAATAGTATAAAACTGATCAAAACAGAATAATGAAAGCATTACAGGCCTTCAAAACCAGACAATAGGAAAATCAACAATGGCTAACATAATGTCTCTTGTTCTCTTCAAATTAGCTGTCCATACCTTCATGTATGTTGAAATTAAATAACATAAAACAGACTAAAACCACTCTAAACAAAGAATAAAAAGCATTACTGGATTTCACAACATTACCATAGGAAATCAGCAATGGATACCATAATGAAGGTTTTATATTTTCTAAATGTTCTATGTGAAATGTGCTATCATGAAATGTAGGATCCTGTAGAAAAAAATTTTGTTTTGTTTGCTCATGAATTTGAATTGTCCAGAAAAGTGCCTTATAATAGTAGGTGCTCAATAAATATTTGCTGGATCAATGAATTGTTATAATGTAAAAATTACATGAAAAAGGAATTAATGTATTAAAATTTATTTTTCCCTCTTTCTGGATTATTTTTTACTTTGATACACTCTTCCTCTGCATCACCCGTGAATTACAATAATCAGTGGTAGTCATATCAACTGGCAATGATCTTTTTCAGCTTGAACATTACAAAAATTTGTCCTCTGATCTTTTCTTTCACATTCCCCAACAGATATTAGTGGGACTATAAGTCCATAAAGAATTTTTTTTTTTTTTTTTTTTTGCGGTACTGGGGATCAAACTCACGACCTTGCACTTGCCAGGTAGGCCCTTATGCCGCTGAGCTAAATCCCCAGCCATCCATAAAGAATTTTATCATCTTACTTTTGTTGTGGAAAGCGCACTGCCTCTTTGGACTGAATTTACCTTAATACTGATCAATTCCTTCAAGACCCGGTGTGCCTGTTGACTGGGAACCAGGAAGTGCTGGAGTTCGGTGTGATGCTGCCCTCTAGTGGTCAATCAGTCTCTACAGGCCCCACTTGCTTTTTTCCCAACACCAGGGGGCAGCAAAACTTCCAACAGAGAGACCATCAAACAGCGAAATTGGCTTGGACGGCTGAAACCAGCCAAATCCAAGGTCCTGCCCCTCAAAACCCCAACCCCAACTCTGGCAGGAGAAATTGACAGGCTCAGCACTGAGAGGGAAGGCTGTGACTATGGTCCTGCACCAAGGTCCTGGATTCGAGTGCTAGTCTTTTGTGCTGGGCCCCTCATGTGCACAAGCAAAAGCAAGGCGATGTAGAGAGGACTGACTACAGCGACTGAGAACCAAACTGTCACTTTCTTTCTCACAAATAACTCGAGGTCACTCAATGGACGTGATGAGCCATAAATCACGATGAGACCCTGCCTCAAAAAACCAGGTAAATAAATAAATAAAAGAAAAAAAGTCATAGAACCTTTGTATGTCTGACCACTCTCCAGCCTATGCCGCGCTTGGCTCCCTCACCCTGAGCCTCTCTCTGTATGTGGATGGTCCTTCCATACTGCTTGGCCTGCTGTGGTAGGTGGTAATAGGGTTCGGGATGCTATTTCAAAATATGACACCTTGGTATTTACTTCTTTAGAAGCAGGAAGGTCCCTCGGCCCTTTTCCTGCCCTTTTCCCCTGGGCAAGACATAAAAGAATTCTCTGGTTTCCCCCTGAAGCTGGTGTTCTCCTTATACCTGGAGGAAAAGAGAGAAGAGATGCCAAGAATGTGAGCAAACAGGTCTTGCTAATTCTCCCAGTTTATTATCACTGGCTCGTGCACTTTTATGCTACAGTCAAACTCTTGGTGATGTTTTTGCCTCAGCCTCCTGACTGCTGAGATTACAGGCGTGTGTACTTAAACTTTTATTTGGAGGCAGGGTCTCACTAAATTGCCTAGGATGGCCTCAAACTAGAGATTCTTCTGCCTTTACCCATTTGGGATTATGGGTGTGCATTGCCATGACCAGATCCCACCTTCTTAATACTACTGACATGAAACTTTAAGGATTAGATTTCTGCGTGAGTTGGGAGTAGAGTGGGACAAGTTTATTCAAACCATAGCAGAGGAGTGGCTCATCTCATAGTAAAATTTGCCATTTTTTTTTCTAATTTGTAGAACTAACTTCTTGTTGTCACCATAGAAACCCCACCATCAGTCAGGGGGTGCCCTCCTCTGAGTTCAGAGAAGCTGGACACTGCCAGACCCACTGCAATCTGGATCAGTGAGCAACACCTCTTTCAGCACCAGTCAGATAAACCCAGCCCTCTCATTTGTCAACTGCCTCCTGCCACTGCTATCTGTGCAGTATCCCAGACTTCTCTTGTTACCCTTTCAATTGTCTACTAGACAACTAACATTTTACCTCATTCTCTGTTCTCCATTTCAACTCTATCTGCTTACCTGAGAGCCAGGAGTGGTGGTGCATGCCTGTAATCTCAGCACTTGGGAGGCAGAGGCAGGAGGACCACCGGGAATTTGAGATCAGTGTAGTGAGTTCAAGGTCAGCCTGGAAAAAAAAAAAAGGGCAGCCTGGATTCCATAGTGAGACCCTGTCCCAAAAAAGCAAACAAACAGGGCTGGGATGTAGCTCAGTGTTGCAGTGCCTGTCTGGCAAGTAGGAGGTCCTGAGGTTGATTCCTAGTACCCTCCCCGCAAAATCCCAAACAGACAAACAAACAAACAAACAAACTCCAAAACCCCAAATGAATGAATAAACTCTATCCACTTAATTTTTTAAAGTGGTTTCAATTATCTGACTGGAAGCTATTGAAATAACAGATATACTTATCAGGTCCTGACCTAGATCCCTGATCTCCCAAGCGAGTGTATGTCGGAGGTTAAATAAAAATGCGACAAGTTATATGATTTTTTTAGGGTTCCAGGAGGGTCAAAGCCCTTTAGTTAAGCTCGAGACTCTGAGGGCTAAGACTAAAACTTCTCTGGATTAGCCCACTTTATTAGTACAAAAGGTGGGGAAACTGAGGAATGCAAAGGTAATGAGCAGAACCTTGGGAGTCACTTCAAAGACTTCTCCAAGTAGTAAATTATGCCAATTTAGGAGAACTGTCCTATCTCCAATTGACATTTATGGTAGGATTGATACTGCATGAGTGATTTCTGCAGCTGCAGTCTCTATCTTGTTAATTGGGGTTGGAGCCAAGTGTCTGCAGCTGTGCCCTTATCTTGCCCTTTGAGGTATCTCTGGCCTCATAGGCCACTACAGGCCTCAGCCAGGACCAGTGATTCATAGAGGTTCACTTACTCTGAATCAGCTCCCAACACCAGACGAGGGGCCAAGGCCTAGGACAGACTCACAGATAAACATAGAAAGCCAATCAGTAAAATTTAAATCCTGCTCAGAGCCATTCGTAGTGGTCTCCAACATCTACTTGTCATACTTCTTTAAGTTTCCTTGCCTGAAGTTATTTGATATTTTCTTTTTCTTTTTAAAATTATCTGGGTGGACTCAAATCCAGTGACAAGCCCCCTCCTGAGGGTGAGGCAGAGGAATTTATATAGACAGTGTGATCACAGAGGTGTAGGGAGGCTGATACAGCCATACAAACAAAGCCAGCTACCATCAGAAACAAGAAGGGGCAAAGGATTTCTTCCCTGGAATAATCAGAGCGAGTGTAGCCCTGATAAGACCTTAGTTTCATATTGCTGGTCTCTGATAGACTGTGATAGAATAAATGTCTGCAATTTAAGTGACCCAGTTGGTGGTAATTCATTACAGCATCCACAGGGTAATACACACAGACCATTATTTTTTGTTGTTGTTGCTTGTCTTTTTGAGCTAGGGTCTCACTATGCAGTTTAGGCTGGCCTTGAACTCACTTGGAGCCTTGGCTTGCCTTGAACCCATATCGATCTTCCTGTTTCAGCCTACTTCGTGGTGGGATTACAAGTGTGCAACCCCACCCCTGGCCAGATCATTCTTAAACAGATAATTTCATCTGCTGTGTCACAGTTGTCCTTTTCAAATACTGTGTTCTACCAGCTGTTTTAATGCATGCCTATAACCTCAGGACCTGGGAGGCTGAGGCAGGAGGATTGCAGTGAGTTCGAGGCCAGCCTGGCTACATGGGTATGAAGACACCCTGAACTGCATAGCAATGTCTTGTTTGAAAACATAAAGTGAAAGAAAAGAAAACCAAAAAATGTGTTCCATTTGACTTCTAAGAGCTACAGAATATTTTTTGTGTACAAATGTGCCATCATCTCTTTATAATTACTTATTATAGGTCAATTAACCCACTCATGAACATGTTCTCATCATTGGTCCAATCTTGCCCTGCATTCATAAATATGAAACTATATTCATTTATGCATATTTAGCATCTTATATAAATATATTTGTGTTATATGTAAAATGAGTCCCATGAACCTTCCATTCATTCTAGGTGGTAGAATTTGAGATGATCTAATTATTCACAGTGATTAAAGGGGCACGTAGTGTCTAGTCACTGCTGTCAAGAAACTTTCCCTTCTATTCCCCTCGTGGCCCCCTTTCCTCCCCTACTTTTCATCTTATCTGATTTTCTCCAAGTCTGTCATAGTCTCAATCCTGTTAGTTCTAGATCCACTCCTTTTAATTTACTTCCCTGGATTGAGGGAGGTTGTGATTGAAGAATGGGAAGGAAAGGAATTGGGATAAAAGAAATCAGAGGCCAGAGAAGACTGAGATGCAATTATGGAAAATTTATATGGGATGAGTAAGTTTTTAAATTTTAGGATGCTGTCGTACCTGTTTCACTGGTACAGTTTTCCTTTGCGTTGATTTCCTTGGGTTAAAGTGAAGTACACAGTGATTTTGTGCAGAATTATTATTTTATTTTTGGATGGACACATTGGATTCTTCCAGTTTCTCACAGGTCAGTCTTACAAGCGATAATAAAACAAATGTGTGACATTGCCATGTAAGCTTGTTATTATTATAGTTAGTATTATGCTAGTACCATATGATGGAGGGGGATGAATCTTCCAACTTACTCTATGTCTGGTATGAGTTTGTGTTCTCTAACACTGAAGAATGAATTTTAGGAACAATGGAGGTTAAGAGTGGAATACATTTATTGAGAGAAAGAAAGCTTCTGTCTGAGAGACAGAAGGGGTCCCGAGTGGGTTGCCAGGGACTCTTATCTTTTCTAGGAACTTTTATAGAATAAAATCATGAGATGTGATGGGACCAAGGTGGGGAAAACTGGGAACTCACAAGGTGGGCATAGGTGGGACAGAACTGTGGTCAACCAATAAGATTAATTGCTCAGGTAAAATTGATTAAATCAGGAACAAATGGGGAAGCGAGCCATGTAGTAAGTGGCCATGCTTCACAGCAGTGACTCTCCCTGTAGGGAGCTGGGAGGGTGACTCCTGACTTCCTCAGGGTGGTAGAGAACAAGTTAGGCTGTCAGTCCTTAGGGTGTGGTTGAATTTGCTTTGCCTTTTGTTTTGGGATCTGGACCACAGCAGGTGGTGCCTGTCTCCTCAGAGGTCACAAGGTTTCTGAGCTTCTGTACTGGCTCCTCCAAGGGCCCAGCCCAGTCTGACTGTCTATATTTCTAACTAACTCAGCTGCTTGTAACACATATATGACCAGAATCTCAGGAGCTCATGATTGAAATGTTCACTCTTATATCGTGAGCTACTAGAAATGAAACAAACAGACAAACTAACTAAACAGTTTCATGCCAAAAGATGTATCTCCTGAATATGAAGTCTCGGGCTGGGGATTTAGCTCAGTGGCTTAAGTGCCTGCCTGGCAAGCGCGAGGTCATGAGTTCGATCCCCGGTACCAAAAAAAAGAAAAAAAAAAAAATTGAAAACTGAATATGAAGTCTCACTCAAGCCCTAATATATGGCTAGTTTATTTAGGAGATGATTCCAGGAAATGTCAGTGGAGTGTGTGTTAGTGAGCCAGTCCCAGAGCACTGTCTGTACTTTAATGTCAGGAACTCTAGAAAATCCTACAATGAGCATCAGAGTTATAACAGGAGAAATCAGGAAGGATCACTTATCAGTCCTATTGAGAGGGTAAAGATCAGCTATAAAGAATGATCCCATAGAGATATTTATAAATAAATGGATGCAATCTGAGACCATAGTCGTAAGTGAAATAAATCAAACTCTCATGTGTAAATACTATATTGTCTCCCTAGTATAAGAAATGGTAAGAGTACATAAGATACAAAATCCTCAATAAATACAGTGAAAGAGTAAGCATCTGCACAAAATGTGGAAAAAAATAGCATCTCAGGGAAAAGAAGGAAAAAGAAAAAGGAAGAGAAAAGAAAAAATATCTAAATTTGTATAAACAGGATAGCTAAGACGATTGTGCTACAAATTCTGTAAGTTCATGGAACAAAACAGTTGACATTGATAGGATTGGAACAATTTTGCATGTTTGTGTCTGGTAATCCAAGGAACTCTTGAAGATCACTGTGTAAAATAACAACCTTAATTATGTTGCTACCACCTTGTTTTGAAGGCCTATATCGTCATTGTTTTGGGCCCTTCGCTGTTGTTGTTTTTTGTCTTTTTTGTTTCCTGTTTTTCTAGTAATCTGTTTTGTTTTACCCTCTAATACGGAAAGGATAGGTATATATGTAGAGACTTATACATGCCTAGAATTTCTAAACAGTTTACAAGAATTGATTATATTATGCGTGATGAAATGAACAGCTACTTTGAAGAAAAAGAGACATTATGGTGTCCAGCGCTGATTTTGTATTGTCATGCTGTGAAATCCAGTAATGCTTTTATTCTTTGTTCACAGTGGTTTTGGTCTGTTTTGTATTGTTTAATTTCAACATACATGAAGGTACGGACAGCTATTTTTAGGAGAATAAGAGACATAGCAGCCATTGTTGATTTTCCTATTGTCTGGTTGTAAAGGCCTTTAATGCTTTCATTACTCTGTTCTGATTAGTTTTATACTATTTTATTTAGAATGAATTCATTGTGTGTAAAGATATAGACAACTATTTAGAATAAAACAAAAGACATTATGGTAAAAAGAGAGGGTAAAGATGGCCACTTGGCAAGCGACGGAAAGGGTGAGTGACTCTGAATGTGTACTGGTGAAAAGGGGCACAGCAGTGTTACAGGAAGCTGAGATAGTTAGAAATATTATAGACAGTCAGACTGGGCTGGGCCCTTGGAGGAGCCAGTACAGAAGCTCAGAAACCTTGTGACCTCTGAGGAGACAGGCACCACCTGCTGTGGTCCAGATCCCAAAACAAAAGGCAAAGCAAATTCAACCACACCCTAAGGACTGACAGCCTAACTTGTTCTCTGCCACCCTGAGGAAGTCAGGAGTCACCCTCCCAGCTCCCTACAGGGAGAGTCACTGCTGTGAAGCATGGCCACTTACTACATGGCTCGCTTCCCCATTTGTTCCTGATTTAATCAATTTTACCTGAGCAATTAATCTTATTGGTTGACCACAGTTCTGTCCCACCTATGCCCACCTTATGAGTTCTCATTTTCCCCACCTTGGACCTGTCTAACCTTATGATTTTACTCTATAAAAGTCCCTAGAAAAGACAGAGGCCTTGGCAACCCACCTGGGACCCCCCCCCATCTCTTAGAAGCTTTCTTTCTCTTAATAAATATATTCTACTCTTAACCTTGGTTGTTCCTAAAATTCATTCAGTTTTAGACAACACGAGCTCATACTATATAATAGGTTGCGAGTTTCAATCCCCTTTATCAGCAGGATAAATTCAAAGAGAATCTAGCTGGGCCAAGTTCAGGGCCTGGGGTGTGTAAGGGGAAACCAGATTACTCCTGGGTCTCGGCACCCACCCCTCAGCTCAGACCTGAAATACATGCTGTCTTGGAGAGTACTAGTCTGAGGGAGGGAGCTGGGCCTTCAGTGATAGACTGGCTGATGGAACAGGCTCACAGTTACTCTCACATCCCTACCAGACACAGCAAATGAGCCATATGCAAGCCAGGAGTTCAGAGAGGTCAAGAGAGGAGAACACAGTGGGATGAAACTCCACACACTAGGGTCTTGACAACCAGTGCTACAGCACCAGCAAGTGGCAGGACTGTGGGACAAAAGCAGGTTTGCCAACACACACACAAAGTAAGTTGTTTATTCCCATCCCCGTATACTGGGAGTGCTTTGCCTGTGGGGCATTCGGCACACTACTCACAATTACTAGGGCTCTCAAGGAGGGTACAACATCTCCTAGCTGGGGACTACAGAAGCCGGGGAGACTTGAGACTGTAACAGGTACCCAGAGTAGGGTGTGAAGTGGGAGAAATCTGCAAGAACACACAGGAACTGCCACCCAGGTCAGAGGGCAGTTCAGTGGAGACAGAACAGATGGGCTGTGCTCCTGTTTCTGCAAACACTGGAAAGGCCTGAGATGGCCTGATGGCCAGCCCCACACCCTGCACTGGCAAAGCGGGCCCTCTGCTGAGCCTGGGGCTCCCCTAGGTTCCTCGAGTAGGTCTGAGGCAGATTCTGTGGGCAGACATGATGAGTGGCATATGGGCTGAAAGTCTTTTGGCCATGGACAGTAAATCCCCAACTTACAAACACTTGAGTTGCAAACTTCCAGAAGCCAACAGACCTTGTTTTACAAATATTTGTCAATGCAGTGGCCCTGAAGCAAGGCCAGCAGATTGCTGTAGCTGCTGGTTTCAAACAGGAGCCTAAAGAGAATTCTTTCTGTGGTCTGTTGGCCATTTCAGAACTTTGGAAATGGAATGGTCAGTTCATCAGAAAGAAATAGCAGGTGAATATGGCAGACTTTCGGAGGCCTGCAGGAGAGAGACCCTGGTGTCGGGACCTGCACTGTGCAGTTGACTTGGCATGCCGGGAGAACAAGGAGCTCCTCCCCTCTCTGGGGGCGGCTGAGAGTGTGGCAGACTTTTGGCGGCCCGAAGGAGAGAGACCCTGGAGCATTGGGACCTGCACATTGTGGTTGACTTGAGGTACCAGGAGAACAAGGAACTCTTCCTGTTTCTGGGGAGCGACTGTGATCCTACTTGAGTGTGGGCTGAGAATCAGACATCTCATGTTGTCCTGTCCCCCATCCTGTGTACCCCCTCCCCCTCCCCACTGCCTAGCAAGTGGGAGCTAGTGAACTACACATCTTGTGAAAAGATTGGCTATGTTATTTAGTATGAGCTCCCTGTATGCAAAGATAAGGACAACCATTTGGAAGAAAACAAGAGACAATATGACAGATAGTAAAGATCTCTGGTTGTCTAGCTTTCAAATTTATGCTTTCTTATGTCCCATTCTATTCTGTTTTGTTGTGTTTAATTTTACTCCCTTTTAAAATAAAATTAAAAAAATTTAAAAAATAAAAAAAATAAAATGCTCAGGAAGAAGTTTTTAAAAAAAAACCAAGTATTTGTCAATGCAAACAGATGGCAGAAGTAACTCAGGTAATGCACGCATCTGCTGAACACTGTCACAGCTGTGCTGCTGTGTGCTCACTGTGCAGTGTTTATGTTTGTCTTTTTATGTTTTATAATGTATATTTGAGGCTGGAGATTTAGCTCAGTGTTGTAAATTCCTGCCCTGGCAAGCACAAGGTCATGAGTTCAATCCCAGGTACCAAAACCCAAACCAAACCAAAACAAAAACCCACCTGATTTCTAGATATATTGCATATTTGTGTCAAAGGTGTATAAGACGC
>PVJX010037610.1:0-17153 GCA_004027295.1 Dolichotis patagonum
TTTTGGGAACTTACTTTGATTAAAAAAATGTAAAGCATTTCCAAATTACACCTTGGACATAATCATAGCAATCTCCAGGGCCCACCAGGAATGG
This sequence comes from Dolichotis patagonum, assembly GCA_004027295.1. NCBI lineage: Eukaryota > Metazoa > Chordata > Mammalia > Rodentia > Caviidae > Dolichotis > Dolichotis patagonum. Next base: position 95 of record PVJX010037610.1, read on the forward strand.
AATATTGACAGAGGCCTCGTAAGGCATCCTGGCACTGGCGTCTTCATTACTTCTGGAAGTTTCTTCACATTCCCTTCTCATAAAGAGGTTATGAGACCCTGGAGTGAAAAATGAATGAGGGGCTTAACTGGTTTTGAATTTCTTTTTGAGATGGTGAAAAGTTCTGGCAATGGGTAGCTGTGATGCTTGTACGACACTGAATGTACTTAATCCCGCTAATATGTACATTTCAAAAGTGAAGTGGTAGAACTCATGCCATGTATATTTTTACAACAGTTAAAAAATTGAAAAAAGTGAAAAAAGAAAACTCTTGAAACCACGAGGTTTGCAGCAGCCTCATTAAATACTTGTTCTTGCAATGTTGGGGTGATTAATGCAGTGTTGGGATGGTTGGATTTTACTCGCCAGCTGGCAGGTATCAAGATTTACAACCACATGGAATGAAAAACAAAAAATCTCTGCACTATTCCTTTTAATCTCTCAGCAGTTTTCACTGTGTGATTTCACTCTTTTCAGACAAGCACATAATGTTCTTATCTTTCAGAGAATAAACAAATCACCTATTTAGGAGTGTTTTGATAGCAGAAGCCTCTATGGTTCTTGGCCTGTGGCAAGAACTAAGCCCTCTGTTTTTAGTTGGATTTTGTATCATCTTAGACCATGAGTAATGCTGGAGGAGTTATTGAAACCCTCCTCCAGGAAGGAAGATGTTTCATGAGAAGCCAATCTTTTGATGAAGACAGCTCCAAAGAGATTTAAAACTGAAACACTAAATGTGATCATGCTCAATTTTTTGTTATCCTCACAGGCTCAGAATTATAAAGTTAGCTTGCATGTTGGTGATTTAATACCTTTATGAGTGATAAATTCAGACATTGTTTTATTAAAAATGGGCACATAAATTATTTCCAAGTGATAACATTTCCACAGTTACTTGAAGTAGATTTATTTGAGAAACAGGACAGTTTCCAAGGATTAAAAAGAATTCATACATTTCAAGTGGAAAGCATATTTTACTTTGTTGTCATGTTATTATATGAAGTGTGATCACAAAATATCATGACTGTTTTAATTTTTCAGATTATTGCAGGAAAAATACACTGCCACAGTCCCCTTCAAATATACTTCCTTGCCTTAAACACAATTATCCCACTGCTTTTGGCAATATGAGTGTTTCTTTTACTGCAAAAAGTATTTTTGTTTAATTTATGCATTCCCCAGAGTAAATGGTCATCCCGTGTTCATTTACATCAAAAAATTTATCACATACATTACTAAAGAAATAACTTCAACAAGGCAAATTACAGTGGGTGAATTATTACTGATGAAGGGGCAATTTAAACAAATCATGTAGTTCACAAGAGGGTGTGACTATGTAAAAAAATTCTTAAAGTAAGTTATTACTTTACAGTACTGACATTAGAATAAAACTTTTCATTCATTTCTCCCTGGAAGAGGAAGGTTATACTCTGAGGTGAAGCATTTATTTTTCCCAGGATGCAGGCCAAATTGAAAGGAGAATATTTACAGACCAAATAGCTGCCCTACAGTAAATACACAGGGCAGACATGCCCTGCCTCTGAATTTTCCAAACCAAAAAGGACATAATTTTCAAACTAAAGTATTAGTAAAAGGCAAGAATAAGAAGTAAAAGACAAGCTCTTAAAATCTTTGGTCCATTCTGAAATTTTGATTGCTTGATTTAAAGCAGCAGAGCTCATCCTTTCTGATATGTTCTTTTCTCCACATTTGACATACAGTGACTCATTTCTTATTCATGATGAATAGCTTCTCTCATTATGGAGAGACTGCTCAAGGCCCTAGAGATAACACTGGCAAAGCTGAGAAGCAGAACTAAGCAATCTGACCCAGGATCAGCCACCTAAAGCATTGTAACATGCTGCTTTCCTGAAAACCTAGTATAGAGAAGAAATTTTGTTCAAGGAAATGACCAACACAGGGTGGTTTTGTTTTCTATAATTCAGGAATGGTGTGTTACAGCAAGACAACTAATCTTCAGAGAGGCGGGATAGATTTTCCAAGTAATATCAGGCTTTTATCTTTCTTATTTGTAGTTTCTATTCATACCAATACTTAGAGATGCCAAACTGTTCTGTGAAATGTCAACATTTCTACCAACACTCAGTAGAAGCCTTCATTCAGGATAAAGTCTTTTCCCATATAAAAATTCAGTAAGTCTGGAGAAGAGCCTATGTCAATGCTTCCTGCCTTCTTTTAATCTGTACTTCAGATTTCATGATTTTGCTATTACTTACAGTAGGATTACCATCAAAATTCTATGTTATTTTAGTATCCCAAGAGTTGAATGCATATAAACTGGTTAATAACTTATAATTTTTGCATGTATCACAAGCTTCAGTAAATGCAGTCATTTGCATTTATTGTTCTTTTCCAAATAATATTCTCCTTGGAGATAAGTATGCAAGCAAAGCAGTCCAACTCTTTATGGCTATTGATTACAGGACAAAATCATTTGGTTGGAGTGGTATAGAAAACAGTGTCTATCTAGACAAGATGACTTCCTCACTCATAAACTCTGCCTTTCAAATAATTGGTTATGAAAATTGATCCTGTTTACACTTCACTAGTAGGTATATAATGGGTTTTACTTGAGATAATGTACTTAAAGAGTGTATCACAGAGCCTGGCACAAAATAAGTATTCCAACTTTTATTGTCACACATCAGTATCCGAAGCACTTGTCCTATATCTGTCTCAAGCTATGCACATCTTCCTGTTACGGAGGCATTTGCACATAGTCCATTTTCTTCTGCATCTTTGATATATCTTTAAAGGATGTTTTGTTATGTATGTGTCGGAAAAATTGCTTTTATTACACTGAGAATAAAGCAATAGCCTCATAGTTTCCTCGACAGTAGTTTTACCACCATTGAATACACTTGCTAGATTTCATTTGCTAAATACACTTTGCTAGATTGTCACATTGTCACCTGACTGGAGTATATTTGATCACATCCAGGCACCTAGTGCACATTAGTTACCAAACGAATAGTGGCTCAATGAACAAGTGAGTGCCCTGTGTGAGATTTTCAAGTCTTTCCAGACTTTAACTGCTTTCATTTCCTTATCTCTCTTTAGTTATTTCTATGAACATTGAACATCCATTTGTGTGTGTGTCACTTTCACATGTAGAATACTCTGACAGTTATTGAATATAAAGGATCACAAATCTTTGGAAGAAAGCCTTTACTTAAGCCATCTTGACTTGCTTTTCCATTTCCCTGGTTTTGTTAGTGTAGTTTTTTTTTACCAGCCTAAAAACCCATTTCTCCCCTTTCATGCTGTGCACATTCCTTTTATCCCTCAGGATTCAGTTCAAATTGTACATTGTTCTCCATAAACACTTACTTAACCAGTCTCTGTAAAGTGATCTCTCCCTCATTCCTCTTCTGCCTAGCTAACACAATTATTGTTAATTACATCATTCTTTGGCAAGGAATTGTGCATTGTAAGTTGTCTGGTACAGGAATACTGAATGTCACCCTATAAATATGTAATTTATTCTCTATCACTTATCTGGTGCAAATCCTCTAATGCAAGCCTCTTCGCAATGTACTTTATGTTTCTTCCTATCTTCCACAAGGCTTAATCTTAATATGTTTTTCCTATAATGGTTCTTCTGTCAATATCTTGCGAGCAATCGATGGATAGGTCGCAGGAAATTTTCTTGTATATTACAGAGGGACATGTGCCATGATTGGTGACTATATAGTCAATAAATTTTGACCTATTATAAAAATACCAACCGATGATTAATATTATGGAAACAATAAATGTCTTGATTGTAACTGATAAAAAGAATATTTTTGAGCCTTCATGAAAATGTCACAGAACTAGAAAATGTAATTGTTACCTGCAGAGATATAATCTCTTATTTCTATACCTTTTCCCTATACTAATTCATTAATCCTGTCACAGTCTTAGTTCCCATTTCTGTGCCATTACTCAGAGTAGAGATTCTTAAACTCCTAGATCACTATAAATTTTGCAAGTCAAGTTCAACAGGACTTGGAATCCAATGTAAAATTCTAGGCATAAAGAGAACTAGCCTATTATTTAACAAGGAAAAGTAGGTGCTAAAGCCCTGGCTTATTTCTGTTCAGAGTTGTTGCTCTGCCAACTCTGCTATGGTTTAGATGATTTCTTCAGTTCTAACACAGAAAAATGATTGGACTATAGAAGGGATGTGGTCTGGCTTTCGGACTGACGTGTCCCAGACAAGATTTGTAACAGCACAACTCACAAAAGTAAGAGCAGCTTGTGTGCTGCCTGGGCTGTGTCAAGAACAGCTCTAAAATGCTTCAAGTATTAACATTTCGTTAAATACTAACACAGATCTATAAAGGAGATAATACTCTAGCTGTCCATATTTTGTACCTCAAAACCTGTGGAAGGGGAGGTACAAAGTACTGACCACAGTGGTGACGGGTCTGTGTATAGAAAAGGCAGAGAGCCAAGGTGAAAGTTTCCTACACTAAATTTGGTTTCAAACCATCTAGTATCCAAATTTCCCTGAATTCTACCTTAGCTGTTTTTCTTGGCTAAAACTCAACTAGCTTGATAAATATACAGCCAGATAATCCACTCCACCTCCCTGACTTAACTTTGAAGAGTCAGTCTAAGAATAAACAAGTCACATCAGGTCTGTGAAGATAATCACTTGTTTCTGGACCTCTTGGGAAATCAAAGGGTATCTGGAGGCCTTCCTGAAACCTGGCATTCCTCACATCCTCATGTGCAGGTACTGCGTTTAATTTGACTATGTGTGAGGCAGATCAGGAGGAGTGACTCGCCTGGAAATGAACTTTGACAACATGCAGAATACAGATGCCCTGTTCGCTAGTGACGTGTCTACAGAAAACACCACTGAAGTGGTTTTAGCAGAAGATGTGGCATGTGCTTTGAACTGCAATGTTTCACTGATCTCTATGGCAGCCCAGGTTGCAGGGATCTGAACTCTGAGAGATTCCCAAGCCAAGATGAGCTCAAGCCATCTCAGCACAAGCATAGATTCTATCCTCAAAACTGTTCCACTCCTGTTAGATTGTAAGACTCCTGGATTCTGGTGACAGCATTGTGATCTCTGTGTAATTCACCTGCATAAGACTTTGCTGTGACTCTAAGAACGGATGTGATAATATAATGCAACTCAATATCTGATTCAAGATACAAATTATAAATAAGCTAATGTTTAGTCAAATGTTAGGGATTTTAGAGATGAGGGTCTTAAACTAAAAAACAAAACATCATAAAAGTAAATAGAAATATTCATCTTTCCTGGATAAATACAAATTAAAAACCATTCACAGTTTTAAAAATACTCTGCAAAGGCTAAGTTCCTAAGATATTTGATAATTTTGTATAATTGAGTTGAGTCTTTCTCAAGATGTCATCTAATAATGCAAATTACATTAAGTGTGAGAAAACCTGGGTATTAGTTTCTCCTTTGTTTCTTACCAGTTCTCTGAACTTAAGCAGTTCATTTGGTTTAAATTTTCTTATTTGTAAAACAGAAGCAGTAAATATTATTTTCCTTGTCTAACTCAAAGGTTATTAAGAAATACATACTAAAATAATAAAGCTTATTTTTTAAACATTATACTTTTTTAAGGGAAATGCTATGAGCTAAATGCTTCATGTATATTACTTCCTTTCATCTTCGCTCCAATGCTGATGAACTAAGTAATGATAGCCCATTTTAAAGATATGGAAACTGAGGTTCAGAAAGGTTAAGCAAATTTATAGAGCTAGCCATCATAGGAATAAGACAAGATTTGAACATTAACCAAAATGTTTTTGTGAGAGTGAAATGATCTAGATAGCAAGGTAAACATCTTTTTTCCTCTCCCCATCTTGTCTTTCTTCTCCTACTTTTTGTTTATTACTATTGTACTTCTCTTTTGTCTTTCTGACATTCAAAATTGGTTATCACATATTTCTATAATTCATCATCAGATACTTTAGTTGATTTAGATTTTGATAAGGAGAACCCAGGGACTGAATAAGATGATATACATGCTATTGTTCATATCCAATATTGGAGTGTCCTTAGCAATTTATCAAGTATTGCCTGCTAATTTAGGATATATTATTAATAAGTTGAGTACAGGAACTATAAAAACACAAATGTGACTGTTTTCTACCTTGGAATAAGACACACCCATAAAGAAGTCTATTATGAGGAAGAAAGATTAGTATGTCATGAAAAAATATAGTGGAAGGAGAGGTCAGGAAGGAAAACTAATTACATCCAGGTGAAAAGATTAAGGCCTCCTCACAAATGTCCAGATAAATGGCTTCTGGCTTTTTTTCCTCTAAACTATGAGGGTAACTGAGAATGCAGTGTGAAGTATCAAGGAGAGGGAATATGGGGCAAAGTGCAAAGCCTGGGGAACTGAGCTTGGGAAATGTGCCTTCCCCCCTTTAGAGCCCCATCTAAGAATTTAATTCCTTCAAGTTTCATTAAGGCAAAAACTATTTACTGTAGTAAAGGACTGGAGCAGGGAAGGAAGGAGGAGGACAGGAGGGGGTGTCGTCTCATGTTTCACAGATGCTGATTGCAAGTTCCCACCTGGTAAAGGCCTAGGGGCCAGGGAATAAAGATACAAGTCAAAACATAGACACTGAGCACAGAAACACCCAACAGCACCCAAGGAGGGAATTGTAAAAACTCAAAAAATCTTCCCAGTGGCTAAAGAAATAGATTTCCTTATTGTATTTGCACTTTCTTATTTTCCACTTACTGAAATTTGGAAAGAGCCATAGAATCTATTCCCTTCTCAAAGTTTTGGGTTATATAAAAGTATAATCTGTGAGAATCACATTTTTCATATGTGTATTCAATTATTTATCAGTTTCTACTATTTATGTGTTTTATTTAAAAACAACAACAACAGCAACAGCTGGTGACAAGAAAGATTTTACACTCTGAGTAATGAAAATAACAACATATTTTTCATATAAAACCCTGGCTTGCTTCCAGGAAACTGTAGAAATGCATTCAAAATACATAGAAAACCCCATAGCACAGTGCTTGAACTTGGAAAAACATTCAGAGACAAGCAAGAATCTGAATGAAGAGTCTCACATCAGGCTCCTCACTTATTTTTGAGAACACATTTGAAACAAGGCTAATTTCATTCCTCTTTCCAGACTTATACATCCCCAGAGCAACAAAATCATCCTTTCAGAAGTAGAATAAGTTTATTATAATAAAGCTAGAAAGCGTGGTTAGTGGAATGGTGTTGGGGGTGGGGAAACAACCTCGTTAAAATATTTCAGGGAAAGAATCAACAATAAAACAAATTTCAAGTCAAGTTGCTGCACTAAACTACAAAAGCAGCTTAGAACCTTAAACAGATGAAAAAGGAATAAAACAAATGTGGAAGAAAAAAAAGACCGATAAAGTTTCTGGCTACAATACAAGAGACATATCATTACCATATGATCTAATGTGGGTGTCAGCCGGATTGTGTTCATTGAGGGAAACCTTATTTTTTAACTGTGCTATGGAGTAGAAGCAGGAGGGTTTCAACCTAGTGACAGTAACAGCAGAATCTACCCCCTCCTTTTTTCCACACCTGCAAACTCTTTTGCTTGGGCTGAATATTTAGTGTAATTACATCTCAGCTTTGAGGGCTCCTGTGGCAAAAACCCGGATTAAAAGGTATGGTTTTGTATAATTGTCCTGAACTGTACTACAGATTAATAAAACTTCGTTTAAGTGGAGAGCAAAAGGAAATATTTGGTGAGAAAAAAAAAGAACAAAATCCTGCTAAACTTTTAATAACATCTATGCAGCATTTTAACAAATGCTGCTTAAAAACAGACGTAAAATATTTGGTAAATTTATTGAATGCATTGCTTTGAGGTTTTGTCTTCTGTTCTTTAAAAGATTCTTATTTAAAAAAAGCTGTAAGCTAACACCATGATTCTCTATGCTGATGTATTTGTATTCCTACTAATGAATTGTTTAGCTCTTTATGAAGTGTTAACAGACGAGTATTCTAAACTAATGTATTATTCGTAGTTAGATTATATATTTAAGGCTTATTTCCCTCCTGAATTCTTGTATACTTTATAAACTTTTAAAACTTCAAAGAAGTGAACTCTGCTGACAGGCTCCAGAGATAATGTATATTACTGTAACCCCAGCAATGAATGAACATTGTTACCGGAGATGTGAAAGTAAACATTGAAAATATGTATTATATTAAGGATATAAGATATTTCAACAATTTGCATAATTCCTGAAATATAAAGAAGTTTCCTTATCAGCTCTGTGAAATTTTATTACAAGGTGCATTCACTGTGAAATGAGATTGTGGGTTGATTTTTGTTATAATTTTTTTAAAAAAGGGTAACCCGATGACCGCTGCCTAGTGAGCTCCCAGTGATGTAAATGCCTGTGGTTTTCTCTTCCTGTTGCTTCTTTTAACAAGAAAAGAAACCAAATGCTTTTTATAGTAGCTCTTACTTATGGATATATGCTGCTGTTATTATTTTTGCTATTACTGGAGTTTTGAATTCACCTAGTGTTGGAGGATTTTAATTTGACTTTGCACTTACAGTTTTACTTGTCTCTTGAGGGTTAAATTTAGCCTTGAAAATCATAGGGAAGGTATAAATGACACTACACAAATTTTGATCCAAATGATATAGTTAATCGAATGGACAGAAACAATTATGGGAAGGAGTTGGAGAATGTGGCCTTTGATAAAATATTGACGAATCATGGCAGCTAGCATTACTGAAATTAACTGGAATCTAACATTATATACATTTTGAAAATGCTGAAAACAATTTTAATGAATGAAAAGCATATCATCTCAGTAACAGTCCCCTTGTTTTGTAAAGAGAATTGCTGTTTGCTCTTTATTTCTTTTCTGATTTTCTAAGGAGGGAAGGAGTTGATTGAAGAAATCATAAGTAACCACAGCTCACCAAGATTACTTTAAGATGCTGAGTGTTCATTAGAGCATGACTCTAATGTAATGTAAAAGAAGTTATTTCTTAGAAGAATTTGTAAAGCAAAAGTTCTTCTTTAGTATATTGAGTTAAAATGGATGCACACACAAACACACAGAAACAAGCAAATGCAAATAATATAAACATAAGTAATTCAAACTGCAAGCTGTGTAACTGTATTCAGCTTCTTTCAAAAATATTGTGTAGAGAGTTTCCACCATTTACCAAGAGTAAACAGAAAAATGATGATACTGTTTCTCTGAACACATCCTTGTTTTGGTTGTTAGTGAAACAAAGCATTTTTTACTCTGCAGAAGGTATTAAAAAGCAGCATCTGCATTAACTTTTGTTAGCTATTTATTAAATCTGCAATTACTTTGCTTCATCTTTCTTCTAAAACTGTAAGGCATTAAATATGCAAGGCTTGAAAACTTGTGGTAAACCGTAAACATTGCATTTTAATGTGAAACAGATAGAAAACTCCCTTTAGATCACTCCAAGCAAATGCCCTGCCAAAACAATAGTATCCCTTAAAGAAAAAGTTATCTGTGGAGAGATGGCTCCTAGAGAAAACAGTACGGAGCTTAGAGTAACATATGCACAATATTTTTTATGGTTATAAGTGCAGACCCTCAGGTCTCTGTGGTGTGTACTGCTTTAAATGTACTTCACTACTAAATGCAAACTAGGAACAACGGTGTAGGTAATTGAAAACATTTGATTTTTCTTTAGTGGCAAAAACTTTTAGAGGATGCAGTTTATCCATTATAAGGATTTCTTGTTTTCTGTTTTACTTTTTTCCTCTGCCACTATTAGATGATATGACTCAAATTATTTAATAATAATTATGAATATGCAGCCTTAATACAGATTCCTAGAATTGTTCAATTCAAAGTAGAGATTATGCAGTTTGCCTTAGGAACACTTAAAGGGATTTTAATGTTTTAAAATCAAAGGGATTTTAAGACGTTCTCTCAAAAATGAACTTCTTGTTCTCCCTATATCAACTATAGTACTTTTTGCTATTTGACTTTGTTATTCAGAGTGATTTAGTTTACATCAGCCAATTGAACAACGTAAGTGCTTTTTAAATGAATGAATTTCTCCAAGCTGTACTTTTTTTGTGTTTTACAAATGGACCCTATTAGTAAAGTGAGGTAAGGCATACATTATAAGTATTATTTAGAGTTTTCTATTTGAAGGTATTGACTCGCAAAAGGTAAACAATTTGGAATGCTAGCTAATAGATTTGCTTTTAAATGTGAAATTCACTGATAACAAATTGAGGTTTTCTATGTGACAACCTTCTCGTGTTAGAAATTTAGAACAAAAATAGAATATTGTATTTTTGAAAAAATGAAACTGAATGGTGTCTTGAAACATATGGAATAAATTTTATGACTAATAAACGGATGGTCAACTGAGTCATTTGTGTCTAAAGCGTTGTGCAAGCCTGGGTACAAAACAAGGAGTAATAAGACACGCCCTGAAGGAGTACATTGTCTAATGGGGGGTCGGGGGACAGACCAAGCATGCAAAACAAATTATAATATAATGTGATAAGTTCTTTAAAAGAGTTAAAAGCAACGTGCTTTGGGGGCACAGAGCAGATAGAGAGCAGCACCTTGCTGGATGAGTCAGGAAAAGCAGACGGAGAATCTATTACCTCATTTAGTCCTTCCCGTTTTCTTACAAGGTAGGTGTTCTAAAATGGCAAGCGGCTTTGAGTATCAGGTTGAGGTGGGATCTGGTGGTACATGAAAAATGGAGAGAGATGTGGCTAGAAATATTAGTTGGCAGTGAATCACACATGGCCTTCCACAGAGCAGAGATAGGGGACCTTATTGGTGAACCCTGGGAAATCAACAAAGTGCTTTCAATAGAAATTAATGGGATGAAATTTCATCTTTTAAAAGGTCACTGAGGCAGTAGAGTGGAGGATGACTTGGAAGGGAGGAAGCCTTCAATGGAGAATTGAGAAAGCTTTTATAATATTCAGAGAATGATAGGAAGGCCTAGCCTAAGAAAAATACTAACATGGAGAAACGAGCTTTGCTTCTAGAGATGCAATTGAAGCTGGAATTGGAGACTCTTGTGTGTAGACGGAACTTTGACTTAGGTTGAATGAGCTTAAAAAGTTCAAAATGATTTCTTGTCATGGCAATCATATGCGTATGATTGAGTATAAACTCTACCAGCTTCATTGAGACTCCAAATTTGAACAGATTTAAGTAATATTTGAATTTCTCTGCATAAGTAAATAACTGTCCCATAGTCACCTACCTTTCAAGTGCATTATTAAGCTCACTGCTTCATCAGAGTCAATACTACTTTTCTACTTAGCTCTAGGCTTGCTTACTAGGGCGTGAGACATAAGAAACAACTGTGTCTAAGGCAGTGTTGCTCTTCCTAAACTTTTCATTTGTTTCCCAGGTTCCCAGGTTGTGAAAATATATGAACTAAATCATGAAGGCAACGATCATCTTTCTCCTGCTTGCACAAGTTTCTTGGGCTGGACCGTTTCAACAGAGAGGCTTATTTGACTTTATGCTTGAAGACGAGGCCTCTGGAATTGGCCCGGAAGAGCGCGCTCCTCCTGAGTTTCCCGAGCTGCCCAGCCCGGGACCTGTGTGCCCATTCCGCTGCCAATGCCACCTTCGAGTTGTTCAGTGTTCTGATTTGGGTAAGTGGGGTGTAGGTGTTGCTTGCCTGCCCTGTTTGTCTGTATTCATGGGACTGGCTTCTCTCACAGTTTAATAGTTTTTGGTACTCCAAAGTCGAGAGACAGTGCCACCTAATGAGGAGTTAAGGAAGCAGAAGATAGAGAAGTAGCTTTTACTTTAAGACATGTTTGCTTCTTTTTTTTCCCCCTTTTCAAAGTCAAGCAGCTATAGGTTTTCTATCTTGGATACATCACTTTCTCAAAAATCTTTCTGAGCTTCGTGATGCTTCCTTCTGCAAACAAAGCCAAACAAAAACCAACAGAAGCAGCAACAACAACAAACCGAATGTCATGTGTTCTATAATTCCAAAATAATGATTTATTTTAATTGTATGTTTTGTTTTCATGAAACCTTAACTATTAAGAAAATCTAGACAATTTCTTTTCTCTTCACTCCAGATAAAAGAGTTTGAACGTTACTGAATTGTAAAGCATACAAAGTTATCAGAAGTAAGGTAAAGTTCACACACACACACACACACACATTCCCCCAAAACAAACAAACAAACCTTATCTTCCAAGTACTAAGATACTCCCTTAATCTCTGGATATTTGTCTTGCTCTTACCTTTGGCATTTTGTAACAGTGCTGTTTATATTCTTTAAAAAGTTCCAAAGAAAATACTGGTAACTAAAGTCTAATGTAAATATTCCATATAGTCTTGGAGCATGTATCTTTAATTAAATACTCTAAAGACAGCTTAATTTATCTTCTTTTAACAAAAATTTGGTCTGGAAACTCTAAGAACAACATGCTTAAGAGATAAATCTTTGGAAGGTTTGAAGGCCCAGTGGATAGGCTAAATGAACTTAGTTTAGCAGCTGACTTACATTCCTCCTTTTTTTTCTTTTTTGTCATATTTTTCATATTTTTGTCATATTTTTCTTGCTGAAAAATCAAAGAGTATAAAGAAATCTTCATCAAATGATTCTGCCATGTTCATACCCTTCTGGAAGGAGTATAAGAAAGCCCTAAGGCATTTCTCTCAGAACCCCTGTCTACCCAGGACATCCCTGCTAATAATATTTTGCAGAAATCATTTGCAACTATATTTTCTAGTTGGAATACACCACAGAGAGAAAGACAAACATAAAACATGCTTGATGGTAACAACTGAACACAATTTCTTCAATGATGATGTATGCTACCTAGCCATTAAAAACACTAAAAGAAATGATACTAAGAATCTTCAAAAGACAAAGGGTAATTACACAGGATTCCATTCATTCATTCATTCATTCCATAGACTGAAAGTCCACCATGAGTAAGTTTCTGAACACTTGGAAGAGGAGATGAAGAAGACCAGTAGGATTTCTAGTCTTGTGAGCTTCATACTCCAGTGGTGATGACTATTCTTTTTCTAATTGCATATTTAGTCTGGTGGAGATTGGATTACTACAAGCTTTTCCAGAAACTTCTAGAAGTATCTAGAGATAATCCATATTGTTGACTTGAGCGATAAGATAACGTGGCTGAAAAAAATTTAAAGAAAAGAGTCATCATTTGATAGATAAACTAGTGACAGTCTTTTCTGATGTTACTGCAGAATCATGGCCAATGTCCCATGAAACATGACAAAGGTTAAATTTCACTTTATTTCTGAGAACAGAGTTGGAAAACTACGTTATTACTCCCAGGAAATGTAATAACAAAAACTGAAGAGTTATTGCTTTTCAGGAGTAGTTGATCAGTTTACAGAAGTTTTATTTTCCTTTAAATATACTTTTATTTTGTTTCCATGACAAGGAATTCATAAAGCTTGACTCTGACAAAAGCAACGGCCAGTTTTCTTATTCTTTATCATGTAAAGGCCACAAATCTATTGTTCAAAAGTAAACAGAAAAATGTGCAAAGACATATCAAATACGTTGACCTTGGATTCTCAGGATACAGATTTTGCTATGCATTTATTTTGTTTACAGATGCCAAAGCTTTTTTTTCTGGATTTTTTCCCTATGTGGTCAAAATACACACCATTTCTCCTGTACAGATAAACTTACTGCCTGCTATATGCTAAGGAATTAGCTAAAACTATAGTGATTTGTTTCTTGAGACCACATTTCATCAAGATAAGTTCCAATAAGCAATGGTGGCTCAAAGTACTTTGAGTAATAAAGACACAAAAACTTAAACATACTACACAATTTTTAATGATATATTTTAAGATGGAAAATACATTCTTTAGAATGATGAGAAATTAGCTTTAAAGATACAAACTAGCTTTATTCACACTTTCAACAGCTGTCAAACTTTTGGTCACAGTAAGATCTTGGCCAGCTCTTCAAACCTGGCATGTTCCTTTGAAGAGCAATAATTTTCAGGTCTTAGAGATTCCATTACATGAGGATGTTCCTGGCTCAGTACAGCCCAATGCGTACCTTGGTTATACAATGATTAAGTGGAGTCCAAGACAAAAGGAACATAGAAAGAATGAAGGAAAAAGGATGAGCAACCTCACTCATAGCAAAGTCAAGGTTGCTTATTTTTGTACTACCTCAAGGTGAAGCTGAAATTGTTGTAATAAAGAAAAAATGCAATGCATTTTGGTTTTCAAAGTGTTAAATATTATCCAATAAGTGGCTATTCTTGTATTCTTGTATTGTAATCTTGTATTCTTGCCAGAGATTTATTTATTTTATTTTATTTTATTTATTTTATTTTATTTATTTTATTTATTTTAATTTTTATTTTATTTTGTCCTACTGAGGATCAAACCAAGGTCTCATCATGGCAGGCCAACACTTGGATACTAAGTTCCACATTCTTACCAGAGCTTTTAGTGAGGAGCTGAGATGTGGAAGGACACGAATCCTTTGTTATCTTGTAATCTAAACACTGTGTAATACAAGCAAACATTCTTATGACAATGTTTGTCTATTTTCTTTCCATGAAGAGGATTTTTAGTAAAGTTTCACATCAAAAATTTTAAACAGTTCTTTCAAAGCAAGGAAGTATGTACTTTGAAATTGCAGTTGTTTAATTACTTTGTGGGAAAATTTAAGGGAGGCTGGAAGATGTATCGATTCACTTAATTCCTGGATATAATTCATCAGAGTGGTATTTTAATGCGCTTTTCCAGACCATGGGAAGCTGTTGGAGTGAAATGACTTCTCCATATAGTGCTCAAGTTGTTTTGCAGACTTTGTTGCAATGGAGCTGATAATTTGAACCAGCACTTTACGAGATCCACATCATCTCTTCTTTCTCTATCTTGCCTCTGCAGACTTAAAATAATTTGCTCTCCATCAGTACACTTATAAAAACAAGAATGAGAGAAAATAAATATTTTCAAGTCAAGATATGATCAAATTACCTTTAAAAAACCCCAGCAATTATAATTTATTCTTTTAAGTTTATTTTAACGGATTCGTAAAAATATAAAAATTATATGCAGGGAGTGGTGGTACGCACCTATATTCCCATCACTTGGGAGGCAGAAGCAAGAAGACTGTGGTGAGTTGGAGGCCAGCCTGAGATCCATAGTGAATTCAAGGCCAGTCTGAGCTACAGAGGGCTCTGTTTCAAGAAACAATAATGACTATAAAAATTTACACATATGAATGAGGTACCATATGATGTTTCGAAAGAGTGTAAGTGAAACATACCATTTCCTCAAATAGTTATTCATTGTGGTAAAAACATTCAAAATCGTTTCTTTTAGCTTTCTGAAATGTTAGTATATAATTACAATGCATATGACCTACATCGCAGTAGCACACCAGAGCTTCTTAGTCCTGTGTCACTCATTGATCAACTTCTCTCCATCACTCCCTTCCCTTCATGGGGTCCTTTTTGCTGTGTGCATGGCTTATTTCACTCCACAGAATCCTCTCCAGGTACATCTACCTTGTCACAAAATGACAGAATTCTATTTGTTTATGGCCCCATAGTATTCCGTTATGTTGTGTTTTCCAATTTTCCTTTATACATTCATCAGTTAATAGACACTACAAATGGAATTAAATCATATTACAAAGGTTCTGTGCAAGTAAGAGAACAACAGAGTGAAGAGACAATCCATGGAATAAGAAAACAGGCTTATGACCCTCAAATCTGATAGGGATTGATATATGCAATATTTAACGCATCCCACATATTCAACAGCAAAATACCAAAAGCAAGTAAAACAAAGCCACCTAGCTAAAAATGGGCAGTAGAGCCAAATAGACATCTCACAAAAGAAGATAAACAAATGGCCAATGAGCACATGAAAAAGTGTTGAACATCACTAGTAATGTGGAGACTGCAAATCAAAGCCACAGTGGTGCGTTACTTCACTGTGCTAAGAAGGACTACAGTGGAGAACGCTTACTAAGACAAGTGTGGGCAAAGATGCATAAAAATGAAACTTCTTGAACACTAATAGTAAGAATGTAAATTAGGCACTTATTATGGATAACATTATGGAGGTACCTCAAAAATTATAGAAAAAAAATTACTACAAGATCCAGCAAAGTCACAGCTGGATACTTATACAAAGGAGTGAAATCATTATGTCAAAGAGACACCACACTCCCACGTTTAGTGGAGCATTATTCACAATAGCTAAGATATGGAAACAACTCAGGGGTCCATCAATGAATGTGGCTCATTCTTGTCAAATCTTTCATAAATATCCTGACTCTGATACTGATCTTGACTATATGTTGGGTTTTATGTGTTAGATTCTTAAAGGAAGATAGCTTGTTCTATTATTTACTTTGATTCATCCCTGTATCTTTGAATCAAGTGTCAATAGAGCGCATAACTTGTAATAACTTATGTCTGTCTCCTTGTTGAAATGAAGATTCGCCCTGAACAGTCAAGGAAGCATAAGCATTGCCTTTTTATGTTTTCCAAAATTAAAGTAATAATAATCAATACATTTCTTGTAGTCAATTATTGAAAAAATTGAAATACTTTCACTTACTAGTGAAAAGAGCTTGGGTCATACAATTAAACACCTCTAAATTCAGATCTGACTTTGCTATTTTCTAGCTATAATTTTGAAAAGTTTAATTTATGTACTTTACTTGATAAATGGAATTTTTTTTTGCTTTATTAAGTAAGGGTAGAAAATACAGATCAGCTGCTTATCATAGTAACTTTTATAATCAGTTTACCATTTTAGATGAATTCAGCCAACAATTTGAGGTTATTTTTCATGTATCATTTTTTATTTGAAATTTAGAATTCCTCATAAGTATGTGGCATGTTGAGCTGGGCACAAGATAGAACAATTTCTTTCTTCTTTCCTAAAGAGATACACATAATCTCCAAACAGGAAGACAAGAGTCCAAAAATTGCACAATTATTAGGCAATTCAGTGTTCTCCAAACCAATGTTCTT
>PVJX010037611.1:0-16854 GCA_004027295.1 Dolichotis patagonum
ACTGGCAGGCTTCCAATTTACTCTGTAAGTTAGGTTTTTTTGGTATCTACATTTAACTTCCTAGTTTACATAAGTATACTATGGTTAAGTAAGATTAGGGAATCTCGGCAAAAGAAAATTCTCTAAGTGTTTTTCCAAATTTTTGTAAATAACCAATACAAATGAAGGAGGGAAACTCCTGAAAAGTATAAAAACAAAACAAAATCTGGTTTTTAAAGAAGAAAAGTTGGGTACCCGGAGTATTCACTTCTGTAGCCCATCTCAGCTTCTCATTAAAATATCAATGAGTGTGTTTTCTTAGGACTAAGGGAGATGTTGCTAATTTTATTTGAGTTTGAATAGGAATAGTAATGAAGAAAATAAGAAATCTAAATTTGTTTCCTATCCAAAAGAAAAACATCAGAGATTTCTTCCCCTCACAGTATCCTTTCCCCACTCCATCCTATTAACATGTTTTCCCCTTGAAAAGTTGCTCTTCCTGTTATTTGTGAATTTCCAGTCTTTTAACTCAGTGGTTCCCAAACCATATCTGCAGAAAGACTTGTTTGCAAATGTTACAGCAGCTTCATTCTTACAGGCCCAAAATTTGAAACAACTCAGTTGGCAAATGGATAAATAAATTTTGGTATAACTATTTAGTGGAATAAAAAAAACCACTAATATATGCAACAAAATGTGTAGATTTCAAAAAAATTATGAAAAGCAAAAAGGACTATATACTGCATAGTTCCATTTATATGACATTCTATGAAACATAAAGTTACAGGGATAGATCACATTATTGATTTCTAGGAGCTCAAGTGAGGGAAGATTTGGCTACAGAGAAGCTTAAAGAAATGTGGGGGTGATGGAAATGGTCTGTCTTTGCCATTGTGATGGTATGCATTTGTCAAAACTTATCAAGGTCATTTTTTAAAATTCAACTAAAAATAGTTTTATTTTATAAATTATACTTCAGTAGTCTTGCTGTAAAAGAAAAGATATATTTTAAAAGATGGTACAAAAAGTTGGGGGTAAAGTGCTTGAGGAAGATGATCAAAAGAACTAACAAAGCAATGTGTTTTATAAATAAATACATTCTAAAAAGTATTATTAATAATAAGTGTGTTAACATATCTTCTTATTTGCCCATCTAGCAAGCCTAACATATCAATCAGCATGTTTTTAACATAAGTTACAATATACATATTTTAGATTTGTTTTTATAATGTAACATAACATCAGTTAGTTAATGTTGATTCAGTCTTTATTACTGGGAATGTGTTTATTGATTTCTGTGCTTTGTATGTTCAAAAGTTTCATAGTAAGTTTTACTTTGCTTACTAAAAAAGGAATCACATTGAATGCCTACTAAAAATGTAGATCACTAGTCTGGGGTGTACCACATGGTAAAGTTTTCAGATATCATGCTCAAGGTCTTAGATTCAACCCCAGCACCACACAACAAAATAAACAACCAAAAAGTGTGTAAATCACTGGATCCTAAGCCCACAGATTCTGATTTGCTAGCTATAAGCTAGAAAAACAACTGTAATTTGTAGGAGCTTTTCTTTCTCTTTGATACTTAAATTTGAAGAGAAAAAAAAAAAACCTAAGGGAGAAATTACTCATATAGAAACTGTTAATATATAAAGCACTTTGTAACTTTTTGTTGTTTTGTTGCTAGAGTTTCTCATCTTGTTTGAACTTCAAATTATAAGATAAACTGAGTAAAATATGATGACTGCAAAAGTAGAGTATAACATTTTCAGTTACCCTTTCCTTTCCCTTTTTCTTAGCTGATTTTTAAATTATACTTATTAAACATCTAACAAATCACTAAATTATAGTAAGAATATGAAAGGGAATGATTTATGTATGCCAAAATCTTTCTTTTTAAGTAATTAGAATCCATAATAAAATATGCTACTAAAATATGCAAAATAGATGGATTAATATACTCATTAAAACTTAAAAACCAAGAATAAAAACATTTCTTACCTGAGTCCTTTCTAGTTGACAAGGTGGCATTTTCTTAGTGTGAGTTGTGTAACATTTTAAGGAACTGCTATTAAAATGACCTAAGTCGCTTAGAATTGCTGCAGTGTTGCCTTTAATCCCTTGTATGATTACTGATGTAAAAAGGTCACAAGCACATCCCTGTTTTTTCGTGTGAAGGCGATGACAGATTTCTCTGTCTCCACTTCTCCCTGTCTTAAGGGAACAGCAGCAGTGCCAGAATGCCAGCAAGTCAGTGTTTCTTATTGCCACCACTGAGGCTTCTGAGAGTGGTTGCATAGCAGCAGTTTTATTTCAGCTACTAACCTTGCCCAGACAGCCAAGTTCAGTCTTCCGGGGTTACTCTAATTTGCAGGTAGTGAACAACTTTGTTATCTTAAGATTTATCAAGCTCCAGAGAAAGGTAACATTTGACTTTTTCTTTCACTGACAGTTGCTAATTTTAAGCCTTATTTTGTGGGAAAACTTTAAGTACTAACTAATTAGTCATGTTAGTGATATCAATTTTTGTGACAATTGTATTTTTTAATGATGAGCTTTTTGCTGTTTTTAAGAATTATAAATGGTGGCAACAGCATTTCAAAAGAGGACTGAATAATGTGGGAATTGTTTTGAACGTTTTGTTAGAATAATTTCAAATTAGGTTGGTGTTTAGATTCAGTTTATAATCTTTGTTTCTATTTATGCTGCTGAATTTTTGTAACAAACTTACAGAAGCATCATTTATATTCTTCACATCTATATTTCTTATTGGCATTCATCTGCTATAAAATTTTGCACTTGGAGTTTTTTTCTTTTGTATTCAGTGACCACAGGATGTTACATATAACAGTAATTTTAATAGGCCTCTCTTCATTTTGATATAATTATATAGATAGAAATTATATGAGCAAATTCTTGTGAGTCATATGTCATACTGGGTTTTGGTTTTGCTTTGGTTTTTGGCACTGGCAGCCGAACTCAGGATCTTGCACTTGGCAGGCAGGCACTGTACCACTGAGCTATTTGGGGTTGGTTTGTTTTATTTTTTTCTTTATATTTTGAATTATACTGCATTTCTAGTTGATATAATTCTGTAAAGTTTGTGCAGACAACATAGTGTATATGGGAAAATGAGTTATAGTGCTTAACTATTTTAAGAGGGATTAAACCTTGGAGAACTAGTGTAGCATAATAGTTAAAAAGCAAGGGTTCAGGAGTCATGCTACTGGTGCTTGAAGTTTTCTGCCATTTAGCAGCTGTGCAACCCTCGGAAAGTCATATGCTTTCTCTGTGTCTTGAGATAGGATCAGCCATTGATAAAGAAAATGAGCTGTTATTTATTGCACCTTCTTGCTTTAAACTTCATATTAAATCAGGACACATTTCTATTTTCATAGCTAAAAGTATTTCTTTCAGAAAAAAAAATGCTTATCTATGACTGCTTTAAATTGTCTTTTCTCTCATTGTCAGTATCCTTGGACTTGGCTTCTCTCAGTCAGAGTAAAAGGCAGGACTTTACAGTGGTCTGGGTGATCTGCATGCATCACCACTTTCACTATCACTGTTTGGGACCTCCACCACCTCTCTTCCCTCACCTTGCTGCCTCTCTGACCTTATTTCCCACTATGCACTGGTCACTTCCTCCACTCCAGCCACACTGACTTACTAGCTTTTCCTTGCGCTTAGTAGGCATGCATTAGCTGGAAATCATTTGCCCAGCCTGTGTCTGTTGCCTCGAATGCTTTCTCTCTAATATCTTCAGGCTAATTCACTTTATTCAAGTTTTTACCCTAATACCAAGAATTTTTCTATGAGGCCTGTCCTGGTTGCTTAGAATCATTAACCCTGTGACATGTCTCTTATCTTCTATTTATTTATTTTGTTCTTTATTTATTGTCTGTCTCCCACTAGTATGTAAACTTAATGAAGGCAAGGTTTTTTGTTGTATTCACTGAGAGGTGTAAAATACATCAAGTATATGACAAATAATAGATGTTCAGGAAATACAGAAATGAATGAAGTATTTAAAATATTAACAATATACTGGGCTTAAATCTTTACTCAACATCTGTTAACTATGTTAACTAAAGCAAGTTATTGAATACCTATTTCATGGAGTTGTTTCATAAATTAAATGATATTTGAAAGCTCCTATAGCCAGTGTTCATTACAGAAATTCTCTAGTAAATTTATTCATTCAACAGATACTCACTGTGTACTCTGACATACCAAGTATCACTGTATGTACTGGGTGACATATCACTGAAGAGAAGTGCTACCAATCTCTGCTATTGTGGAAGTTATCTACAGTTTTATTCCCTGCCTTTGATGTGATGGTTTCCAGAAGGGAAACATTTCATGCCAGACTCATATTAAATTGGTTATAAATACTATAAATGTATCTGTATTTCATTATTTAAAAAACACTCCCAGGCACAAAGCCATCAGTTTGATCCCTAGCACTACAAAAAAGTAAAATAAAGATTTTTATATTCAGTTATCTTATTTTTGAAATTACTTTAAGAAGAGAATTTTTAAATCTTTCACTGGTGTTAATCTGAAACTTGGAAGTTGTGATTAGTTTGCGGGGGGGGGGGGTGGACGTACCAAGAATTAAACTCAGGACCTTGCACTTGCCAGGCAGGCGCTTATGCCACTGAACTAAATCTCTGGCCCCAGAGTCATTTACTAGGGAGAATTGAAGCCAGGTTTTAAAACTAGGTTTTCTGAATTAGAGTTCACTGTTGTGCCCACAATGGCACTTATACAGCACAATTGCCACAATAACTTTTATTTTCTTCATTGCTTATTTTATTTTAGTTCTAAAAACATTTATTGAGCCCTACTGAATGCCAAATATCAACCTTCTTAGAGATAAGAAAATTGTTTAATCTTTACATTAAGGGAGTTGAGACTACACTGAAGAGGAAAATGATGATATGTCAGAGGCCATGCAGTGAGCTAAATGTAAGGCTAGCTCTATTTATAGATACAGTACTTGAAAGCACATTGGAGGGGTGTCTGATCTAGACCAGGGTCAGAGCATGTCAAAAAGAACCTCTAAGAGCTGTGCATGTAGCTTTGTAGTAGAGCGCTTGCCTCCGGTAGCCTGGGCAAGGAAGGACCTGGGTTTGATTCTGGAACCACCACCCACCCCCACCACCAAAAAAAAAAAAAGTACCCTAAATGAAATGATCCCTCAACTAAACCTGAAAGGATGATTTGGAGAGAATATGCGTAGTAGCACAGGTAAATATGGAGAATTAGTGGCTTATGGAGTTTAACATATGAAGTTTAACATATGAATGTACAAAGACTAGGGTACAATAGTAATTACTAGAGTATAATATATCCTGTAGACAGAACTTCTACCAGGGCCACTTTTAAATGCTTTTAGTAACATTTAAGTCACTTTTCTATTTCTGGTTAGATGTAGCTCGGACCAAAGTATTACATAGTACACAGCATAGTAACCTGTACATAAAGAATTGCTCAGAAGAGGGTAATCAGTAGTTAAGCATAGCCTATCCTCTGAGATTTTCCCAATGAGATAGTTTTGCAGAAAGATTCAGTGCATAGTTGGTCTAGGACAGAGAAATAGTTAAAAGATAAACTAAGCTAAAAGATAGTGAATTTTTGATGTCTGCTTTGCATTACTGGGGCAAAATATCTTACATTTATAATTTAAAGAAGGAAAAGTCTATTTTGTCTGCTGGTTTTAGAGGTTTCAGTCCACAGTCGGCTGGTTCTAATGCTTTTAGGCCTATGGTGAAGCAGAAGCATAATGGTGGCAGGCATGGTGGAAGGTAGCTGCACACCCTATGGCAGTCAGGAAGAAGAGTAAGCAAGGAAGAACGTGAAAGAGGCAGGGATCACATACAGTCCCCAAGGTCACACATCATGACCTACTACTTCCATGTAGGTCCTATTTCCTAATAGCCTATTCACCTATGAACTCATCAATGAGAGGTTAACACCCTCTCAACCCAGTCACCTCTCTGGGGATCTCTTAATCTAATCAAGTTGACAGTCAGAATTAACTGTCACTTGGTGGTATTGGTATATGTAGTTATGTGACCTTCCTGAACACCATGTTAATGGAACCAGAAAAATGAATCGATTAACCCAATTTTGATTTTTTATTTTGAATAGCTGTGTATTAAGAAAATGGGAACGTGCTGGGCATGGCGGTACATATCTGTAATCCCAGCAGTCTAAGATGCTGAGGTAGGGGATTGCAAGTTCAAGTCCAGGCTGGAAAAATTTAGTAAGACCCTGTCTCAAAAAAAGTCTGGGAATGTATAAAGGCCCTAGGTTCAATCCCCAGTATGGAACAAAAGGAGAGAATGAGAGGGGGAGGGGGAATGTTAGTAACTGCATAACTTCAAAGATTGGCAATGGAATCCAAGTTGGCTGGAAAAGGAAAAGAGAGTGAAAAGATAAAAAGAGACAGGAAACAAGGTGTGCAGTTGACTGGAGGTTCTGTGAAGTTGAAGAGTAGATGGCCAGGATAAGAATAGTAGATTTAAGAGCTATAAAGCTAAAGAGAAAATCAGAAAAAAGAATATTATTGTTTAAGACCTCTGAAATGGAGGATCTCTGAATTATAAGTGTGACCATAAGAGAAGGTAGGTTATTGCAGTCAAAGAATTATGAAGCTAGGGTCCTAAACTGATCACTACACAATTATTTTCTACTATGGTGTTGAGAGACAGAAAAAACATATTCCAAGCTAGGGCTAAAATCTTTAATGAATAAAAGAATATTAAAGATTGAAATATGAGAGCAGCAAAGAGATAAGAGGATGCCAAATTCAGTTGGTGTGAACCTCAAAGAACATGTTTTTACTTCTATCTGTGATTCATTGGAATTAAGTCATGGTTAATTAGGAAAAGCCCAGATTCTTCTTGGGTATCACTGAACACTGGGAACAAGAGAATGAAAAACTTCTACCAAATAGTGTTCTAAGGGAAACAGTATTCTCAGGTAAAACCTATGCTTTTGTTAACATCAAGAAGTAAACAAAATTTTGTAGTAGATTATCCTACCTTCCATAAACTGACCACTGTACTATCTTAAATTTTCTCTTTTCTGTATTCCTAAAACAACTGTCATTTACATATGTAATTATTGGATTTGTATTTAACAAAAGTAAAACTTGTTTCCTATTAGGGAAACTTAAAACTATCTTTGATGAATTACTGGATGCTCAGGGCAGAGGCAGCTGCAGGTAAAAAACTCCAAGGGAAGGGGAGTTTTACCTCTTGGAATTATACTACATTCTTAAAGTGAGTATCAGAAAAAAATCCCCTTCATCTTTCTGCATGGGAGGAAGAAAAGAAATCATTCTGAAATACAAAAAGCGTTTGGTCTTTAACAAGATTTGTTCTCAGAGAAACTATTGAATTAGAGCCTAATTATCCTGGGGGAAGGGAACTAGGACTTGAGCCTTCTGTAGCCAGCCAGTTGCACCTCAGCTGGGCAGGCTTGACAAATCAGTACTGAGAAGCACCTAGAAGTCCACAGTCCAGAGATAACAGCTCACTAAAATCTGAGACCTAAGCATCAGACTGCAGAATGCTCCTCCTTCACCATACTACCTCATTACTAAAGGCCTATTTCCACAATTCTTTTCACACATTGTATCATGCCCAAGTATCAAGAAAAAAATTATGAATCATACTAAATGGTAGAAAATATATTTTAAACAGATAGTAAATATCAGAACCAGACTCAGCTATGACTCACATATTGAAGTTATCAGATCAGTAATTTAAAACAATTAAGAATGCTAAAGGCTCTTCTCATGGGTAAAGTAAACAGCATGCAAGAACAGATGAGCAATATAAACAAAAATGGATATTCTGAAAAGAAACCAAAAAGCAATGCTAGAGATTAAAACCACTATAGCAGAAATGAGGAATGTCTTTTATGAGCTTATTTGGAGAGCGGATACAGCTGAGGAAAGAATCTCTAATCTTGAGGATATCTCAGTGATGTGAAAAGCAAAACAAATAAACAAAATGGGAAGAAGGGAGAGGGTAAAGAAAGAGACCTAGAAGAAACTTAAATGTATGCATTTAAGTGGAAGAAGCCAATCCAAATTCTATCTACTACATGATTCCAACCATCTGACATTCTGGAAAAAGTAAAACCATGGGGTCAGTAAAAAGGTCAGTGGTTGCCAGGAATTGGGGTGTTAGAGATGGTAAGAGATAAAATAGATGGGGCACAGAGGATATTTGGGACACTAAAAATATTCTGCATCAAACTGTAATTGTATTATCATACAATTGTAAATCTGAATATCATCCTACACTTGTCCAAAACCGTTAGGTTGATGTCTAACTGTCGAGCTTGGGTAATAATGTCAATACACATTCATATTCATCAGTTGCAACAAATGCCCTGCTGTAGTGGATATGTGGGTAACAGAAGTGACAACACATGGGGGACAGGAAGTGTATGGGAGCTCTTTGTACTTTTCATTCAGTTCATTATTGTTATTTGTCTGTTTTTATGAACCTAGAATTGAGTCTGAAGGTATTTTTTCTGCTTTTATCTTCTGAAAGAAATGATAGAACATTGGTATAATTTCTTAAATATTTGGTAGAATTCATTGGTTAATCATGTTTAAAAACAGAACCTGATGCTTTCTGTTTTTAAATATAATTATTTGTGGGGGCATTGTTTTGTATTACTTTATTATCATCATAATGTTCATGGGAATGTGTAGTGATGTACCCTTTTTCGCTTCTGACAATAATTTGTGTTCTTTTTTTCTTAGCCTGGATACAGGCTTATAAATTTTGTTAATCATTTTCAAGGAAGCACCTTTTGGGTTGAGTGACTTTTCTCAATTGAGAAAATTCTGTTTTCAATTTCATTGATTTCTGTTCTACATTTTGCTATCTTTTACTTTCTTTGCTTTTAATGTTTTCCTTTTTTTTTTCCTAGTTTCCTAAGGTGAAAACTTGCATTACTGATTTTAGTCAGACCTTTCTTGTCTAATACGTATATTCAATACTATAAATTCCTTCCTAAATACTGTTTTCATTAAATTCTACAGATTTAGGTGTGATGGGCTTATTTTCAAGTAGTTAACAATATTTTAAATTTTTCTGTTTCTTCTTTGACATTGTTTAGAATTGTGTCATTTGGTTTTTTCTAGTCATATTTCTCTAATAGTTTAATTCCATTGTGATCTGAAATCAGATATTGTATGATTTCTATTCTTTTACATTTGTTTAAGTATGATTTATGGCTTAGAATTTGCTCTACCTTTTGAATATTCCCTGTGATCTTGAGAAGAATATGTACAGGTACTTTGCTGTTGTAGGATGAAATAGACTATAAATGTCAATTATATGCAGTTGATTGATAGTGCAGTTGAGTTCAGTCGTATAGTTATGCACTTACTGATTTCTACATGCTCAATTTGCTTATTTCTAATAGAAGTTGCATTCTCTTAGTTACTTTTTTGTTGCAGGGACAAAATACCACCACCCACAAGTTAAAAGAGGAAGTGTTTATTTCAGTTCACAACTTGTAAAGGTTTCAGACTATAATCTGCTGGCTTTATGGCAATGACTTGGCAGAAGGGCATGGCAGAAGAGAAATAGTTCTTGGCATGGCAGGCAGGAAGCAACAAGCATTTCTTCTTTCCCATTTTATTCTATCCAGGCTACAAGCCTATTAGTTGGTGCCACTCCCACCCAGGGAGAGTTTTTTTCTTCAGGAAATTTGTCATCCATACCCAATCAGTGGATTAATCCTTTATTGTACACCCATGAGCGAGTGTCACACACCTATGATCCAGTCACTCCGAAAAGCCCCACCCCACTTTATGAATGCAAGAAGTTTTAGAAGAACATCTAAATATAAGCCATAAGAGGTATCAAAGTCTCCAGCCATAATTGTACATCCTTTTGCCAGATTTTGCCTCATGTTCCTTGATGTTCTATCATTAGGCACACATACTACATATTGTTATGTCTCTCCCTAGAGAATCGATCTTTTTGTCAATTATGTAATGCCTTTCTTAATCCTTGGAAATTTTTTTTGCTTTCACATCTTCTCTCTCTGAAATTGATATAGCCACTTTGTTGGCCAGGTCCATCTTTTAAACTAGGCACGTTTATCTATACTTAATGTGGGCTGCTTTGAGACAGCATATGGTTGGGTCTTGTGTTTTTTTTTTTATCATCTCTGTCAATAGTATTTGAATTGGTACAAACATTTAAAGTGATTATTGACATAGATCACTATCTACTATATTTCTTACTGTTCTCTGTCACCCTTACCCTGTTGTTTTTGTCTTTCATTGTTTCTCTGACATACATAGTTTTAATTGGGCTTTGTTTTTTTAACGCTGTTTTTCTCCTTTCATGGCATATCAATTATATCACTATTTTTACCTTTTTAAAAAAATTTTTCTGGGCTGGGGATTTAGCTCAGCAGCATAAGCGCCTGCCTGGCAAGTGCGAGGTCATGAGTTCGATCCCCAGTACCAAAAAAAAAAAAAAAATTTTTTTTTTTCCTGTTTACTTCATTTCTTCCTTCTTCATCTTCTTTTCTATAGGGAGATCCAAGTTTCTGACCTGTAACATTATCCTTCTAAGAAACTTCTTTTAACATGTCTTGCCAGGCAGGTCTGTTGACAACAGAGTACCTCAATTTTTGTTTGAGAACATCTTTCTTCTTCACTTTTGAGAAGTGAGTTTTATAGGCTACAGAATCATAGGGTGGTATTTTGGCTTTTGGTTTTTTATTCTCAATACTTAAAATATTTTATTTCACTCTTGTTTCCAAGGTTTCTTAAAATCAGATATAATTCTTCTCTTTGTTCGTCTGTTCATAAATTGGTTTTTCCTAGTCTATAACTTCTTTCAGAATTTTTTTTAACTTTTGATTTTTCTGTACTTTGAAATATGCCTAGGTGTAGTGGTTGTTTGTTTGTTTGTTTGTTTATTTTGGCATTTATACAGCTTGGCACTCTATAGATCTGTGGTTTGCTGACATTAATTTGGGGAAATGTCCAATCAGAAGATATTTCTTCTGTTCCTTTCTTCTGCTTCTGGTATTCCCATTAAGTCTATGTTGCACCTTGCTTTTATAGTTGTGCCCTTTTGCTTATTCATTTTTTGAAATGGTTTCACTTTGCTATAGATACATCTTGTAATCAGAGATTCTTTCCTCAACCTTGGCCAATCCACAAATATATATAAGTTCCTATGTTAAATTACAAGACAGAATTTGTGTCTATCTTATCTTTGAGTCCTTTGTAACTCCTGGAATAATTACATATAATACATAGACATAAAATACATTTTATTAAATAAATGCATTAAAATCTGAAGTATAAATCAAATAAATACCATAAAAAGATGAAGTTCTTAGATGGGTGAATACCTATAATGACATTTTCAGTCAACTCCTTAACTATATTTTTCTTAGATATGTATTTATATATGAAAATTAATCAGGTAGGTCCCTGTACTCAATTTCCACTTAGGCTAATGGTTTTTTAACCAACTTTAACAATACTACTTGAATTCTAGTCTTATGAGAAAATATGGTGACTCATTCTGACTGAGTCATAGAAAATAGTAAATAAAGCCTTTGCTGGCGAACTCCCCTAATGTTACTGAAATTAGACCAGTCACATGGGCTGTCTCTACGAAATATTGTACTTTTTAAAATAGCTTCCCCCCACCCTTTTTCTCCAATCTCTATAAACCTATAGTAAAATAAAATACAGAATCTCTTTGGGAAATATATATGCCTATGTGATATATTCTAGGATATTTTATACTCCTAGGGGGTACTAGGAATTGAACCCAGAGCAATATGCATACTAAGGCACTGAACTGCACCCTGACCCTATATTCTTTGGGTATAAAAAAACAACAGTATAACGTAAGCATTTTTCTGTAGTCATCTAGATAGTTTTAAAAGCTTTCATTTTTTTCTAATAATGGAGCAATGTCTAGTGGTTAAAAAATACTTGGCATGATAAAGTGCTGTTAGTCCATGCTACTACTGGCCAGCTATTTCCAGTTCTTTCTTTTTTTATTTTTTAATTTTATTTTAAAAAGCAAAACAAAAAGATAGAAATGATAACAGAATTTTTAAAAATAGTAGGAAATTCACACTAGTTAATATATTACATATTGTTATCTTAGATGTAGTTACTTAGGTTACAAGATCTAGGCATGAAAAAATGAGCAAAAGATGAAACAGTGAAAGCACAAACCATTCTTTTTGATGCGCTAACAGAGATTAGTAGTATAGTTATCTATCTTGTGTGTGTGTGTGTGTGTGTGTGTGTGTGTGTGTATAGAGAGACACACACACACACACACACACACACACACACACACACACACACATATGTAAACCAAATTACTTACAATCTTTTCTTCCTTTTCGCCTTTCCCTTATCCCAGTTGTTCTTTCCTTTTGAGCACTTTCTTTCCCTGTCATCACGATATCTGTTGTACATTTTGTATCTTACTGCTCTTTCAGTTTTTTTTAACACTAGGGAGACAATATGATATTTACACATGTGAGTTTGATTTATTTCACTTATGAGTATGGTCTCAAGTTGCTTCCATTTACCTATAAAAGCCTCAAGTTTATCCTTCTTTATAGCTGAGTGTCTTGGTTACTTTTCTGTGGTTGCTGAGACAAAATACCTAACACCCAAAATGAAGGAAGAAAAGGTTTATTTAGCTCACTGTTTGTGGAGGTTTCAGTCCATAATCTGCTGGCTCCAAGGCAGGGTGGCATGGCACTGGGGCAACGCTTCAAGGCAGCAGCCATGAAAAACAGCTAGAGCAAAAGAGAGGAAGAGAAAAAGCTTTTTTTCCTCCTTTATATGGTACACAGATAGACCACCCCACCCCCAGGGCAGGCATAGCACTCACAAAATTTCTGTGCTCTGGTCTTGGCACAGGATGAGAATGTTTACAAAGAAAGAACCCTGACCCCTGCTGAGTCTCTAAACTTCTCAAGTTGACACAGTGTATCAACCATAACACTGAATAATACTCCATTATATAAAAATACCACATATTTTTTATCTCTTCCGATGTTGATAGGCATTTGGGTTGTTTCTAAGATTAGCTATTACAAATTGTGCTGCTATGAAGCACAACATGGGTAAACATATATCACTGTGGCATGATGTTTTCGATTTTTCTGGGAATAAATAATTGAAAAACATGAGGCTCCCAAATTCGAAGACCCAATTAAAAAATGGGCATCTGAGATGATCATGCACTTCTCAGATGAAGAAATGCAAATGTTCGACATTTGTATGAACAGATAAAGAAATGTTCAACATCACTAGTCATTTGAGAAATGCAAATTAAAACAACAGTGAGATTCTATCTTACTCCAGAAAGAATGGCTGCCATCAAGAAATCAACTGATAATAAATGCTGGCAGGGCTATAGGGAAAAAGGAACACTTCTCTGCTATTGGTGGGACTGTATAGACTGATACAACCACTGTGGAGTGGAAGTCAATGTGGAGATTCTTCAAAAAACTAGGATTGAAAGTTGCACTCAATCCAGCTATTCCTCTTCTAGTTTTCTTTGTAGGTGGCAGGAGTATATGTTTCTTCCCTGTTGAAATTGAGTGTGGTTATCAGATAATTTTTCAGTGAAGTGAGACCAAAAGTGATATGAAGTTTTGAAAGCTAGTGCTGTTGACAAGTGTCACTTAATGATGGGGATACATTCTGATAAATATGTCATCAGGCAGTTTCATCAATGTACCTGCGGGAAACCTAGATGTTATAGCCTGCTACATACCTAGACAATGAGATTTAGTCCATTGGTCCAAGGCTACAAACTTGAACAACTTGTTACTATACTGAATACCATACACAATGGAAACACAGTAGTAAACATTTGTGTATCTAAACCTAAAAAAATGCAGTGAATAGATACTAAGTACCCATAATCATTTTATCTTATGTCATATATGTATGTATGAATATGTACGTATGAACATACATATATGACTGAAACACCATCGTACAATGTATGATTATACATAAGTTACGTTACGTTTAACTGACTGAGGCAACTGTAGAAGTAGAGAAAGGGACTCTCCCTTAGCTAAAAGTCCCTGAATAAAAATAGCATAGAACAGAGCCACTCTGGGTTGACCCATTGGTAAACACATAGCATGTTTTATGTCACTAGGACTGTTGTGGGATTAGTAGATGAGATTAACCTAGCTTTCCATCACTGTACAACATTGGATTTTGATATTTGCTAAAGGAATATGAAAGATTTGATGTGCTGATATTGGCCCAGCTTTCTTTTTCTTTCTTATGGAAATGTTATTGTACATAGATTATATAAAATGATACTTACCAGCCTTTTCTTTGCTTCTATCAAGTATCTTTCATCTGCCAAAAATTGAATTGTAAATTTCTTTAAAGTAGTCATTCATTCTCATGTTTATTCTTTTATTCAATAAGCTTTGCTGTGTGCCCATTATTTGTCAGGTGCTGAGACTAGGAATATGCTCAAGGAACTTTAGTCTGGTGGAAATGGCACGAGGCCAGAAGGAGCTAAAGACTGTAAAGCACATTGTTCTTTAAATTCTAGATATTTGAATAATGTCATGGATAATCTTGTGTTTCATTTTAAAAGTTTATCTACATTTGAATTCTGACTTTACAAATATCATATCCAAAACCATATGGTCCTAATGTTAATACTTTGAGACATTACCTTTTATTACTTGAAGTCTTTAGAGCTTTTACTGTAAAGCTTCTTCTTTTCTCATTATCAGCATCTGTCAGTTCCTCCAGTACACTAAATACCACCTGTGACTTCAGGTCATTTGATACATGCTATTCTCTTTGCTTATTTTTCCTCAGTTTAGGAAATCACTGGCTACCAATTCTCTTGAAACTGCTGATACCATTTTCATAGAATAGACAGTATTTGCCTATGTTCTGCCATGTTTTTAAAAATAAATTATTAAAACTAGAAGATTTTCTGCTATAACTAATGTAAACCCTTTTAAGATGTCAAAAATTAGTGCTATCAAAAAGTTTAGGGGCTAGGGGGATAGCTCAGCAGCACAGCACTTGCCTGGCAAGTGCAAGGTCCTGAGTTTGATTCCCAGTACCCACCCCCAGCCAAATTTAATTATCACAGAGGAAAATAATTGTCATCATGTTATTAAGTAGTTTCAAGCAAGACTTACAGAATTTAAAAATTAAAACTGGGTTCTGTTTCAGGTCTTCGTTACAAAAATCTAAACACTCCTTTTTTTTGCAAATTTAGTGCAAAAGGCTAAAGTCCCCTGTTGGTTCTCTCTCCCATCACCTTCTACATTTTCTTCCTAGGGATTCTTCAGCAAGCGCCTGAAAGGCTCCATCAAGAGGACCAAAAGCCAGTCAAAGCTTGACAGAAACACAAGCTTTCGGCTTCCATCCCTTCGCAATACAGATGAAAGGTAGGAAGTAAATTTCATTAAAACAGAGAACACCAGATTAGAGTGGATTTTGCTAAGGCATTTTGACCTTCTCTAACTTTGTGTCCATGACAATTAGAAAGATTTAATATAAAATTTACTTTCCTCACCAGGTGTGATGGTACACACCTGGTACTCTAGCACTTGGGAGGTTGAGACAGGAGGATTGCCACAAGTTTGAGGCCACCCTGGGCTATATAGTAAGTTCAAGGCCAGCCTAAACTATGTAGCAAGATCCTATCTCAGGCTGCGGATTTGGTCAGTGGCACAGCGCCTGTCTGACAGGCATGAGTTTCTGATTTGCATTCCCAGTACCCAAGGAAAAAAAATGACAAGACCTTGTCTCAAACAAACAAAGAAACAAAACACAAAACATACAAAAGTGTCTTAATCATACTGAGACAAGATATCCAACCAGTTTAAGAATCTTAGTATTATTACTAGAGAGTTTGTGGATACATAAGCATTACTTACTACTTTAAAAATCAGTTATGCTCCTTCTGGAGAGTTGAATTCTAGTGATCAGACATGAATGTTTTGTTTTGTTTTGTTTTGTTTTTGGTAGAATGATTCTTCTAAGGAGTGATGATGAGTAGGGATAAAATTTTTTGACATACACTGGATGCTTAATCTTTATAGTAACCTTACAGGCTAAGTGCCATTATCATTCCTATTTCCCATTTTGTAAATGCAGAATCTGCATTTACACAGAAGGGTTAAGTAATCTTGCCCAAGATTGTACAACTAATAACAGAGATGATAATTTGAACTTACATGAGTTGACTCTAAGGTCCATGATCTTCACTGCTGCATTGTTCTGTATATACAGATTGTAATATTAGTCTTACTGGTTTACTATCGTATGTAGAAGACATGTAACAAAAAGAAAATGTGGATTTTACAGTGCCAGGGATGTAGCTTAGTGGCATAAGTGCCTGCCTGACAAAGTGCAACGTCCTGAGTTCAATTCCAAAAAGTTCATACCAAAAAAAAAAAGAAAAATTACAAGGATTTCAGTAATTAGGACTAGCTTCAGGAAACTACAGATGTGTAGCTTACTAAGAATCACATCCTTCTGAAATAATTGAATGTGTGCTAAGATACATTTTTAACACCTCATCTCCCTAATACTCGGAATTTTAGAAATACTGTTTTTTGTTTTTTTGGTTTTTTTTGAAAGAGAATAAAACAAAAGGGGGCAGTACAGAGCAGATCAGAACAGGACAACATAGGCAACACAGTACTTTACATTAAGACAACTGGACATCAACAGTAGCTAACACCATATCTCTTACTCTGCTATAGTTGAGCATAGTTTCAATTACAATAATATCAAACATAACACAATAGTATAAAGCCATGCATAGAGTG
>PVJX010037612.1:0-16832 GCA_004027295.1 Dolichotis patagonum
TACCATATATATTATAAATTCATATATATGGTATAATATATTATACCATATATATTATAAATTCATATATATGGTATAATATATTATACCATATATATTATAAATTCATATATATGGTATAATATATTATACCATATATATGAAGTGGTATAAATTCATATATATATATATGGAAATATCAGTCACAGTACAGCCAGTGCTCAGTTTCAGAGCCATGATTTTGCTTCCAGTCCTAGTTGTGTACCTTTCAGCATTGCTTTCAAGCCTACACTCTATACCTCCCATCACATTTGAATTGGATGTTGAGAAAAATAAAAATATTAAGCTAGGAAGTAAAACAATATTATGTAGTTGTTAAATGTTATAAAATCTAAGACAAAAAGACATAAAAGGAAAAAATGTATTTTTGGATTTCTTTGAGCTTTGATTTTGTTGGTTTCATTGATATATAATTTTCACTCAGTAAGAATCACTCTTTTTAAGTGTGCAAGTTGACAAGTTTTGATGAACATATGCTGTGACATAAATACCACCACAATCAAGATATAAAGTATTCAAATTTTCCCAAATTATTTATTCTGTCACATTTGCAATCAATCTTCTCATTCTGTACCATTGGTTACTAATGTCCCTTATAGATTTATGTTTTTCATAATATCACATAAACTGCATCACACAGTATGTAGCACTTTTGGTTTCTTTCACTCAGTGGTATAAATTCTTAAGATTCTTCTGCATTGTTGCATGTGTGAATAGTTTGTCACTTTTTATTGCTAAGTAGCTGCCCATATTATAGATCTGCCACAATTTTCTTCTTCATTAACTAGTTTAGAAACATTTGAATTGTTTCAATTTGAGTCTATTTAAAATGAAACTGAATACACACACACACACACACACACACACACACACATACACAGGCCTTTGTGGAACACAATGATTTTTCTCTTAGGAAAATGACTAGGGATGGCATTTTTTGGTCATATTGTAATTACAGGTATGCGCTTTATAAGAAACTGTCAAAGCGTTCTACAACATGGTTCCATCATATGGTGTATGTAAATTCCATTTGATGTAAATCTTTATTATTACTTAATGTTATTAGTTTGCTTCTTTTATTTTGTCATTCTATTGTCTATGAAGTGGTATCTACTTGAGATTTTAATTTGTACTTCTGTGATGACAAATGATATTAGGCATCATTTTATGCACCGTTTACCATCTGTATATCTTCTTTTGTGAAGTGTCTGAATAAGTGTTTTGCCCATTTTATTGAGATTTTTTCTCATTTTTGAATTGTAAGAGATCTTTAAGTGTCTGGATAGAAGTTTCTTTGTGTTACAGCAAATCTAATTTCTCCCCATAGAACAATATTAGAATCAGTGGGAGGGAGTTTCAGTACACACATTTCTATTCAGTAGGACTGCCCCAGGCTGCCCCAGGAGATGATATGTTCCTATAATTAGGATGTTTAGACATAAGCCAGATGATAGATTTTTTTAATAATAATGTAAAGCAGATTTATTTGTCTTCTAGACCCTATGCTAAGTAGCATCTGAAGTCACTTAAAACTCTGGAGTTTTATGCTATTAAAATAAACCAAGTCAATTCAACGTTAATAAGATACAGCATTAACTGGTTGCATCAACCTATAATTGGTAGAAACCCTCCCCCATCCCCAGCCAATGAGTACTGATTTACAAATCTATAGCCATAATGTATAAAATAGGGATTTTCTGTTTCAATTTAGAGTCATTATGAATATTTCTGTCAACATGGAGAGAATGGGATATATTTAATCAAAATTATACATACAGAAAAATGATATCCCAACTGTTTAAATATTATTCCCCAGAGGATGTTGCCTTGCATACTTATTTATCCCCACAATGATGAAAGACCAAAATATTAGAGCAGGCATCAAGAGCAGTGCTAAAATCAAATCATACTTTTTCAAAATTTTTTAACAAAGCCATGATGTGTCCACCCTTGAATTCTGCATAGTTTTTATCACCATACCTCAGAAAACAATTCACTTATATTTAAGAGGAAGGAAGGAATAGAGAAAACAATCTTTATTAAATTATTAAAATATATCAGACACTTCCACACAGTTTAGTCAGTTCTTACAATGACCTAACTAGGCAGTTATTTTAATTTTATATATGTTACCTATACATATATTTAAGTCTATATTATATCTATGCACACATACGTACACCTTTGCACATATCCATTATTTTATACACATATGCATATACATGATTATTGTCAAGGCTAACCAGTTTCTGAAGGACATAATTTTTAAACGGCAGGTCCAGACTTCAAACCCCAGTCATTTTATTGTCTATTCAGGTTTGTACTATCAAGTTTATAAAGGAGACCATTCGTTATGGCAAAAAGGTAAAAGGATTTATTCAAAACTAGCTCTAAGGAAATGGGGGGGGCATTGACCTCAAATCACCATCTCACAGTTTATAGGTGGGTAAGTGTTTTTAAAGAACTGGGCTGTCAGGAAGGCAGTGTGCCTTGTTCTGGTGTTAGATTGCCAAACGGCCAAGTATCAGAAGGAATGTGCACAGCATGTAGTTTTAAAATGCCAATGTGCTCTGAAGGATAACCTCATGTCTGAGACCTAAGAAATAATTAAATTTGCAATATATATTGACAACTTTGTTTCTTTACTTAACTGGTAATTCATGCTATTTTGGACTCTATTCCCTATTTGTCACTCATGTTGCTAATGTCTAACTACCTGCTTAACAATGAGGCCAGTCTATAGTTCAATAATACTCACTTCTGTGTATTGGCCGAGATGAAGTAATTGCCTTCTAGGATGTTGAATGAGAGCTTCCTCCATGGGATGGTACTCTAAGTAACCAAAAGTTCTACAAACCTATTTCTGTCTCATAGTTTTGGCATCTCTAAATAACCACAGAGAGTTATTAGATTCATGATTTTATTTTATATTACAGACTCAGAACCATTGACTTGACAATATGCATTCTAATGACCTCTATGGGTGATTTGGAAGCAAACTGAAATTTAAGGATCACTGCTGTAAGGAAAAGAGCTCTGGAATGGGAGTGAAGAAATCTCAATTCTGGTTACATTGTTTCCATGTCATCTTTGTGTAACCCTGATCAATTCACTTGCCCTATCTGGTCCTCAGTTACTGCTCCATGAGATGATGGCATTGAAGTAGATTATCTCTGGGGTCTCCCCCAACTCTAAGATTTTTACAAAATATATAGTGCCTGTTTCACCAACCTACTGAGCATATTTGACTTTGTTTTTTATCTTCAAAATCCTTAATTTTTCACTGATGTATAAGTATACAAAACTTATATGAACTATTGGAATACAGAAACGAGACTCAAATTTTTCAATACTATAATTAAACCAGTTATTAATGAGCCATAAAATCAGGACCAAGTTAAAATCCCACAAATCTCATTTAAACTATTGGAACACAAATATACTGAACATTTTTACAATACTGCCTATTGTAAGAGTTTTAATTCTCAAGCATTTGTGTGGTCCAAATTGCCTCATTAACCTTGGAGCACTATTGTCTGGGATTTAGAGAGGCAAGTGCTTATCCAGGACTTGGACCCTTAATGATTGATGAGGAGGTGTTCCTTAGCCCATGATTGATAGGAAGTCATGCTCTGGTCTGTGCTAGCTGCTATCCAAAGATCTTTTATTTTGTTTTTAATTTTCTGTGCTGGAAATGGAGCCAAGGTCTTTGCACATGCTAAGCAAATATTCTATAACTAACCCAATGTTAAACATGTGCAAGTTCATGAAAATACAAGGAAAGAAGTTACTTTCTATTACTGCATATTTAAAGAATTGGTAAACATTTACTTAAATTTTGTATGCTCATTATGGGGAAACCTAAACTAAACAGGTACTTTAGGAAGTACTCCTCACAGAAGGTTACTACCAAAATTAACACTCAACAGAGAAGTTAGCCAAATGAAAAAGGGAACAAGAGGCAATTAATTATAGTACATGCTTAGCTTCCTGAAGTGTTTTAATTACAATCAGAAGCAAATATTTTTGCTACTCTTTACTCTGGGAAGCTTTACTGAAATTGATCAAAGGCAACCCAGTGATTTGAAAATAAGGACATGTCAACAGTGCCTGCCAGTTTTGAGAAAATCATGTCAATAATTGAAATTAAGGTTGATGTTTCAAATTAGTGCAATATTTGTTTGTATAATTTTTTTGTATAAAAATAGTGTAATTTTTAAAAGAAATAAATGAAATAGTGAAAAAGTTCACTCTCATGTTATATTAGGTGAAATAATATTTAACTTAAAATAAAAGAAGTGTATTGCAAAATTGTGTGTATAGAATACTACTATTTCTTTCTTTTTTTTTTTTTTGGTACTGGGGATCGAAC
Organism: Dolichotis patagonum; assembly: GCA_004027295.1. Lineage (NCBI taxonomy): Eukaryota > Metazoa > Chordata > Mammalia > Rodentia > Caviidae > Dolichotis > Dolichotis patagonum. Next base: position 4,412 of record PVJX010037612.1, read on the forward strand.
TCAGGACCTTGCACTTGCCAGGCAGGCGCTTAAGCTGCTGAGCTAAATCCCCAGCCTGAATACTACTATTTCTGTGAAAAATTCACTACTTAGGTGGTTTTATGAATATGACATATGAAAAGACACACAATAAAGTCATAGCCTTGTGACATTGGATTCTTCCAAAGAAGTAATCTTGGGTAGACAGGGGACAAGGATGAACAAGAGACTTGATTATATACTTTTAATTTTGAACTTTGTGAATGTATTGCTTTTCAAACAAGTTGTGAATTATTTTAGATATTCACAGTTTTATATGTTTATATAAGTACATACCTTAAACATGGATTTTGTATTATTTTAAATATTTATCATTGTAGTTCCTTTGAAAAGGTGTTATAACTTAGAATGAGGAGATAGGAAGAATGTATAGGGTGGACATTTACTTTTTATTTTATATTGCTTGAATTATAGAGACTTCATTATTTAAAAAATCAAGCACATGTAAAAGATCTAGTACTGTGGATCTAGGGGCACTGAGCAAATAGAAAAAGGTGTTTTTTTATAATTCAACCACATGTGTAGCAGAGACCCAACCCTATTAACTTGATCTTGATTCAGATTATTTCCTTAAGTCTTTCTGATACAATAAAGTAATAAGACCACACCACTAAGAGACTCATAATGAAACAGTATTCTGACCTTCACTTTTGTAGCCACTTCTATGGAGAATTACAGAATTTCCCATTTCAAACAGCTAACTAAAAGGTAAAGAGTATGAAAAGAAAAGCAGTCAATGATTATTTATACAACTGTTATGAGGGTACACCTTTTCTTCAAAAGTATATAGTCATTGGCATTGTTGACAAGATCATGGAATTTAAAGGCAGAAGACCATAATAATGGCTACATTATGGATTAGCTGTATTACTTTGGTTAATCATCTACTACAATAGTTAATCAACCATCCTGTAATATTACATATCTCATGAAGTTATTGACAAAAATAAAAGAGTATGTGAAAGCACGGTTTAAACTCTAAAATGTTTTACAAATTATATAACTATCATGTTTTAGCACACAGTGGCAGTGATAATGACAATTAGACATTTAGTTATGGGTCATACTGTCACTAGGAACATTTTTCCATGTATTCACAAAATCACAGGGCAGTGTGTAAAGCAAACTAGATTCTAGAAATTCCTGGGCTCAAATTTTGTCATTCTGACTTATTTCAGTACATGGGAAAATTATCAGTTAATATATCATAATACAATACAGAATGTGTGGTAATAGGGAAACAAGATAGAAATTTGTCATTGAGCTTTGTCTTTTTGAACTCTTAAATATGAATATAAAGTTAATATGAACACTATTTTTTTAATTTTAGTTATCTACCTCATACTCTACCATGCCATCTTTGTATTTTTTGCCTGGACCTACTGGAAGTCTATCTTTACACTTCCACAGCAGCCAAACCAGAAGGTAAGAATATTGGTTACTTCATAAAGTATAAGAAAAGAGGAATGTAGAGATGCTAATAAAGGAAGTATACAAACATAGGAACAAATAAATTTACATTACAAATGAAAATGAAAATCAGAGCGATCCATCTTTCTCTCTCTCTCTTTCTTTCTCTCTCTCTCTCTTTCTCTTTCTTTCTTTCTTTCATTCATTCTTTCTTTCTTTTTTCTTTCTTTGAGATGTTCCTCCAGCTCACTTTCAACTCCTAGGCCAAAGTGATCCTTCTCCCTCATGCCGGAGAAGGTAGGAATATAGATACATGCCAATCTGTTTAATTCAGGATAATTTTAAAGTAGGATTATTAATAATAAAGGTGGCTTAAGCATTTAATAAGACATTAAAGAAGTTTATGAAATCACTAGCATAGTATGTCTTTAAGACAAGGACTTGGTTGTAGTTGTATAAGCCTGTAACCCCAGCCCTTGGGAAACTGAGGCAGGACAATTACCATGAGTTCGAGGCCAGCCTGGGCAACTCAATGAGTTTAAGGCCAGGCAGGACTACATAGTGAGATGCTAGCTCAAAAGACAAAACAAACAAACAAAAAAAATACAAGCAAACAAAAAAAAGACAAGGAAACTGTTGCTTTTATTGGTGATTTAGTCAGAAAAAATCTAGATTCTGAGATTCTATGTAGTTTAATATTATGAAACCATATTTAGTATCCAGCAATCCTCTGGTAGGCAGTTCTGAGGGAAAAAATTGTATAATAGTTAAATAATTTCCAAGCTATATTCTCTTGAATCATGAATTTCTTGTAACTTTGGGGAGGACTAATGATGGAATTTGTCATCATGTGAAGCATTTATCATGTGTGACTAGTCTAAACCAAGTTGGGTTCCAAAGAACATAAAACAATTGATGAGACCTTAGCATCTTCCAAACACTAAGTAAAATATTGTCATTAATTTCCTCATTCATGGAACCAAAATAATTAAGAAAAATGTAATTAAATATAGTTCCCCCAAGATGACCATGCAGGCCCATACCAGACTGAATAGCACCACCACACACAATTCATGCATGGGAGCCACCATCCAACTAATTCCAAGCTGGATCTACATTTGCATTTCTCTTGGTGCAGGGAGAGTTGAGGACTAAACAACTGATCAGATCATCATGAGGACAATGCCCAGGGACAGAACTGAGCAACAATAACCTGAGACTGTTGGTATTATGTCCACCAGTCCACTTAAAACCCACTCGCACATGGTCTACATCCAGCAAAGACTAGAGGACTGCATGTGTTTCCCATCTATCAATGAAAGCAAGGATATACCTTGGCTTGGACAATGACCACAATATGGAGAGAACAGACAGAGAGAGGAGTCTATGGTGCAAGAAAGGTTGTTCATGCTAGGTGAAGAAAACCATAATTGTATGAATCCCAAGATTGCAGATCTTAGAAACAAAAGAATTATTTAAAAACATAGAAATTGTTTATCTTTGTCTGTCTTTTATCTTTCTCTTTTATTATGTTTATCTTCCCTTTATTGAGGTATTTGGGGGTTTGTGATTTTCTTGTTCCTTTTTAATTTTTCTCTTCTTGTTTCTTTTATCCCTTTTCTCTTTTCCTCTTTCAAAGTTTTTTCTTTTCCTTATCTTTTCTTATTTGATCTATCATGCTCTCTGTTTTTTTCTTGTTCTGTCTTTCCTTTGACTGTTCTTTAACACTACTAATTTCCTTTTGCTCATCAATGAGATCCCCATTTCATTTTTCTCTCCTCATATCCCACAGATTAATTTTTAACCTTTTTCATTCTCTGCTTTCTCTCACACTCTATATTGATTAGTGTAACTACTGAGATTTATGAATATCTAAATAGCTAGTTATGTTAGTGTGATGGCTATTGAATACTATTTTATTGTTAGGAGAGTTAAAGTTGTGTATCTATAGCTGATATTCACTATATGTCTGTAATACATCAATATTTGGTTTATCTTAGTGTTCATGTTACAATTATAGATCTGTTTCCTATGAATAAGGATGGTATATTATTGGTCCTTAGGTTTTTTACATATTCAGTTTTTATTTAATGCTGTATGTCTTGCTGATTTTATTATGATAGGCAAAATGATCCATTGTATTAATTGGTTCTCTGTGTATACCAATATCTGGATTGCTTGGGTGTCATTAACAGTACTGTGTTCCATTACTGGGAAACTGGGTATGCTGCAACCTCCAGTCAAAAGTAGACAGAAGTGATTGAGTCTTGATTCAGAGGTAAAGGCTGCAAGTTAGCAAAACCAAGAAGACATCACTGAAAATTAGACATTAACTAAAGAGGTTTCCATACTACAAACAAAGATTTTCACTAGAATCAATTGGAAATCCTCAACACAAGCAAACAAGCTAAAATTAGAAACATGAGAAGATAAGCCAACAAACTGCTTCCAAATACTCCCAACTCCCCCAAAGAATATCCATGAGGCAATGAAGGGGAGAAAACCAAATGATACCCAACAATTACTTTAAACTATATTAGGTTAGATAGCAAAACAGATCAATAAGGCATTAGACAAGCTCAAATATGATATACATAAACTAATATTGGGCCAAATAAACACAAAAATTATTGAGCCCATAGAAGACATTAATGAAGAGCTAACAGTGGTAAACAAAATGATGCAAAACTTGAGTAATCACCACAGGAAAATTAGACTCCAAATAGAAATTAAAGAACCTAAAAATTCTAGCAAATGAGTGAGTAGCAGAAATATCCAACGTGAGAACAAAATGTCAGAACAAAAAGCCAAGGCTGTTGTTATTTACAAATTAATAAAAGATATTTTGAAAATAACAAAAGAACATGAAAAACTGAACCAATAACTCCTATATGTTGTAAAGAATAATCTAAGGTTAAATGGAATTAGTGAAAATGGTAAGACAGCACAAATGACATTAAAAACCTTTTTTATTAAAATAATAGTAAAAAACCTGCAAATAAGGAAAAAGACTGTAACATGCATATAAGTGAAGCACATAGAACCCCAAATAACACATATAAGGTCTTCATGACACATCACCATCAAAATTCCAGAAGTTGAACACAAGAACAGGAATTTAAAAGCTGTTGAAGATAAATAATTAATCACTTATAAAGGTAAACTCATTGGAATTACTATAGTAGATTTCTCAATATAAACTTTAAAGGCCAGGAGAGCTTAGAATGAAGTGTTTCAAGCCCTAAAATAAAAGTTTCCATCCCAGTGTGATATATTCTGCAAAATTCTCTTTCAGAATTAATAGAGAAATAAGATGTATTCATGATAAAGAATGACTAAAGATATTAATTACCACCAAACCAGCATTCCAAAAAATTATCAAAGATATCCAAGGATATACTAAAGCTAACAGTGATAAATGGTCTAATAGAATGAATCCACCAGGTAGGTTTAGCACTTAGTAGAAGGAAAAGAGAGAATCACCAGCAGGAAAATAAAGCAATGCCATGAACAAGTAAATACCTATAAGTAATTACTCAAAATGTGAATGGTCTCAATACCCTAATCAAAAGACACATACTACCAGAATGTATAAGAAACATAACTCGACCATATGCTGTATACAAGAAATATACTTAACTCAAAAAAAAAATCTTGGATTAAAATTCAGGAAGCAAAAGCAATCTTCTATATAATGATAACTCCCAGAAAAGCAAGTGTAGATATCCCATATTCAGACAAAGTGGACTTCAGGCCAAAACTGATCAAAAGAGGCAAAGATGTTCACTACATTTAAGTTAAGGAGCAATCCAACAGGAAGAGAGAGCTATAGTTAACATATGCACTGAAAAATGGTACTTAGCTTCAAAAACAAGTGGTACTGTACATAAAATATGAGATATACATAAACATATTGGGAGAACCTCAGTACCTTACTACTATAACAAATATGTCAACTAGACAGCAGATCAAGAAATATCAGAGTTGAATTAAACCTTTGAACAAATGACTTAATGTATATGCGTAGTAAATTCCACTGAAAAATAGAATACATATTCTCACCAGCACATGAAATTTTCTCCCAAATAGAACATATATTAGCCAATAAAACTGAAATAAATGCAAAATAATTGAAGTTATATCATGCATATTATAAAATTATATCAGTAAAACCATAAATCCATGAGAAAAACAGAAATTATGGAAGTATGTGGATGCTGAACAAGATGCACTTATATAAACAATGTGTAATGGAGGAAATCAAGGAAAGAATAAAATAGTTTCTAAAATTAAATAATGTCAGGACAATGCACCAGAACTTATTAGGCAAAATGAAACCAGTCCTAAGATGGGCATTCATAGGTATGAATGACCATATCACAAAAACATAATGAACCCAAATTAATAACCAATTAATGCACTTCAAAATCCTAGAAAAAAATACAAATCCAAAGCATGAAACAGAAATAAAAAGAATATGTAAGGGAAAGCAAATAGTCAAATGTTATTTACAGGTGACATGATTTTTACATAGAAGACACTTAAAAATGTACCAAATCATACTGAGAATTAAAAACTAAATTCAATAATGTAGCAGGATATTAATTAACACACAAAATCTATAGCATTCTCTTGTACTAATAATAAACAAACTGAGAATGAAACTATGAAAAAATACCTTTTACATTAGGACCAACAAAACCTAAGGAAGTGAAAAACCTCTACAGCAAAAACTACAGTACTCTAAAAAAGGAAATTAAGAGGATATCATAAAATGTAAAGATAAATCCTATTCATTGATAGTCAGAACTGATATAGTCAAAATGGCAATAAATCCAAAACTGATATAAAGATTTATGCAATCCCAATAAAATAGCAACAGTATTCTTTACAGAATTGGAGAAAACAATCCTAAAATTCATATGGAACAAGAAAAGACACAGAATAGCAAAAAGCAATTCTGAGTAACAAAAGAAATGTGATTGGCAACATAATGCCAATTTTATTTATTTATTTATTTATTTATTTATTTATTTATACAAGGAATCAAACTCAGGGTCTTGCACTTCCAGTCAGTCAATTTTAACTTACCTTACAAAGCTACAGTAATAAAAACAGCTGGTACAAAAATAGACGTGACAATCAGTGGAACAGAATAGAGAACACAGAAATATCCCCAAACACATTCAACTATTTCATCTTGACACAGGGGCCATAAACATACAGGTGGAAAGGTAATCTCTTTAACGGATGATATTGGGAAAATTGGATGTCTACATGCAGAAGACTGAATCTATTCTGTGTCATTTATCATGCCCTAAACTGAAATCTAAATGAATCAAGGAACAAATGTTAAAACAGAAACACTTATTCTGCTGGAAGACAAAAGAGGTAAAACACTAGAAGTCATAGGGAAGGAGTTTCTGAACACTGTACAGGAATTAGTACTGAGAATCATCAAATTGTATCTTATCAAATTAAAATGCTTCTGAATAGCAAAAGAAATAACAGAGCAAATAGACAATGTATGCAATGGGAAAATATTTTGCCACCTATTCCTCAGAATATTAATATCAAGAATACATAAATAATTCAAAAACGTAGACTCCCTAAATAAAAGATGCAATCAAAAAATGGGCAAGTAACTCAGTGACCCACCCTCAATTGGGAATCATCTCTGAGGACTGCAGAGATTGGAAATCTGCATCCAGAGACCTGCAAAGACCCAAGAACCATCTGTGAGGGGTGTGGGGACTGAGAGTCTGTGCCCAGTGACCTGCAGTCATCTGGGAACCCTCATTAAGGCCTATAGAGACAGGGAGTCTGCATCCAGTGACCCAAACACACCTGAGAACCATTTTTGATGTCCAAGGAGACCAGGAGTCTATGCTCAGCAAACCACAGTGATATGGGAAACCTCAGTTAAGCCTGAATTCACTTGGAACTAAGCCCAATGAGCCACTCACCCACACCCAGGAACCATGTCTGAGGCCCTGGAGGGCCAGGAGTCTGTGACCTGAGGCCTGCAAACATAAACAAACCTTAGTGAGGCCCACCGCCAGATGGGCCACAAGCACAGTAAGCAACTAGGACTGGACATCAAGCTGATCCAGAGGAACACAGGAAAATGCAAATAAATGAAAGAACAGAATGCAGTCTCAACTTCCAGCCCATTCACATCAAGTCTAGGAGACATAGACTGGGATGAATTTGGAAATCGGACAATTAAATTTTATGGAATGATAGCAATGGAAGTAAAAAAACAACTCCAGGAAGATGGAAAGGAAATCAGTCAGAAATAATCTCTCAGGTAAAACAGAAGTGATAAACATAATGAAAGAATTAGTGAATATACCTATAGAAGACATACATTAAAAAATAGAGCATAGGTAAGTGATGGAAAATTTGAAAGAACAATACTGGAAACAATTAGAATACATGAAACACATTCAAAGAGATATCAAAGAAATCAAAAATCCTATTGAAAGCTGAAAGAACCACATGAGTGAAACTGATGACCTTGAAGACAGTATTGTCTCAGATCTTAAAGACAGGATTGTGGCTAATGATCATGAAAGGAAGAATCTCTTAAAAATAACAATCAATCAGGAAATAAAAATTCAACAGATGGAAGATGTTGCAAGGAGAAACAATATAAGATGGATAGATGTCAAAAAAGGAGAAACAACACAAATGACATAAAAATACTATTTGCAGAATAGCAGAAAATTTCCCAGGCAACAGAAAAGAGCCTGACAACACTATGGAACTCCAATTAGCCATAATCAAAATGAATCTACAATTTGACCTATAATAATCAAGATTCCATAAATTCAGCATAAGAACAAAATATTTAAAGCTCCTAGAGAAAAGAAACAGATCACATATAAAAGAAAGCCTGCCAGAATCACAGCAAACTTCTTAACACTTCCAACCCAGATTGATGTACCCTGCAAATCTATCTTTCAAAATCAATGTAGAAATAAGATACTTCCATGACAGAGAACAATGAAGAACTTCATGATCACACTACAAAGAATAGTGAAGGATATCCTAGAAATAGATAATATGACCACAGTTCTAAGAACAAGAGAAAGAAACCATCAATCAAGACAACCAGTTAAATAGAGGGGAGAAGTAGGGAGCCAGGAACAGAAATATAGCATGATAATGATAAGAAAATACATACCAGTTATAATCTTTAATGTAAATGGCCTCAATTCACCAAACAAAAACAGACAAGCAGAATGAATCAAGAAACATAAATCAACAATATGCTGAATACAAGAAGCATAACTAACTCAAATGAGTTAATAGACACATACAGAATGTTACATAAAACATCAGAATACACATTCTTAGCAGCTGCACATGGTATGTTTTCTCAAATAGACCATATTCTACCCCTGGAACATGCTTAAGCAAGTGAAAAGGAATTAAAATTATCCCATGTGTATTATCTGACTGTAGTGCAATGAAATTGGAAATTAATGACAAAAGAAACTACAAAAACACCATAAACACATGGAAATTAAATAGCACCTACTGAACAATCAATGGATAACAGAGGAAATTAAAGAAGGAATTAATATATACAATCAAACAAAAATGCAAATAAAAGTAATTGGAAGCTGTGGGACACAATGAAAGCAGTCTTCAGGGAGAAATTTACAGCAGTACATTTTCACATCAGGATAACATAACAAGCATAAATAAGCAACCTAATGCTGAAACTCAAAGTTCCAGAAAAAGAGGAACAAGTCAAGCCCAAAAAAGAGAGAAAATGATAAAGATTAGAGGAAAAGTTATTAAAATTGAGACTAAGAAATAAAAACCCAAAGAATTAATGAATCAAAAAGTTGATTCTTTAAGAGAATAAATTAAACTGATAAACCCCTAGCCAACCTTGTCAAAAAAAGGAAAGAAAAAACACAAATTCATGTAATAAGAATTAAAAAGATTGAAATCACAACAGATCCTGTGGAAATAAAGTAGATCATCAGTACCTACTTAGATATACCTTTACTTTCATAGTGTTGAAAACACAGAAGAAATGGACCAATTCCTCGAAACCTTTGAATTACTAAATGTGGATCCAGAAGATATAAAACTTCTGAATAACCCAGTATTAATTAATACAATTGAAAACATAATTAAAAACTTCTCAACAAGAAAATGCCCAGGTCCTGATGGATTCACACCTGAATTCTACAAGAAATTTAGAGACAATTTAATGCCAATATTCCTCAAACTCACTAATGAAATTGAAAGAGAATCACCTCTCCCTAATATATTCTGTGAGGCAAACATTACCTGGATACTAAAACCAAAGTTCTAACCAAAAAAAGAGAACTACAGTCCATCCTCTCTTTTGAACATAGATGGAAAAATCCTCAATAAATACTAACAAAAAGAATGCAGCAAATCATCACCAAGATTATATACCATGACCACATGGAATTCATCCCAGGAATGCATGAATGGTTCAACATATACAAACCAGTAAACGTAATACACCATATCAGCAGGTCCAAAGACAAAAATCACATGATCATCTCAATACATGCAGAAAAAGCTTTTGATAAAATCCATCACACATTCATGGTTAAAACCATACAAAAAATCAGAATGTATGGTCTTGAACTCAATCTGATAAAAGCCATGTATGACAAACCAACAACCAACATCTTATTAAGTGGACAAAAACTGAGTGCTTTCAATGTAAAATCACGTACAAAACAAGGATTCCCACTATCATGCCTCCTATTCAATATGGTTCTGAAAATATGAGCTAAAGCAATTATGCAAGAGAGAAAAATATAAGTAATAAGAATAGGAAAAGAAGGAATTAAACTATCACTATTTGAGGATAACATGGTACTCTATGTAGAAGACCACGAAAATTCCACTGAAAGGCTTCTAGTTTAAAAAAGCAAATTCAGTATTGCAGGTGGATATGAAGTCAACACTCAATAATCAATAACATTGCCGTATGCAAACAACAAACTCACTGGAAGACAAATGATGCAAACCACACCTTTCACAATAGCATCCACAAAAATGAAATACATGGGAATCAATCTAATAATGGAAGTAAAGATTTATACATTGAAAATTGCAGTACTTTGAAGCATGCAATCAAAGTGAATTTCAGAAAATGTAAAGTTATTCCTTGTGCATGGATTAGAACAAACATTGTGAAAATGGCCATAGTCCCAAAATCTCTATACAGATTTAATGCATTCTCAATCAAAATACCATTAGCATCCCTCACTGGTGTTGGAAAAAAAGTTTCTAAATTTCATTTGAAAATGGAAGAGACCTAGAATAGCAAAGGCAATCATTGGCAACAAAGGCAAGACATCACAATCCTTAACTGGAAATTATACTGCAAAGCTAGTGTGATAAAATCAGCATGGTACTGGCAAAAGAAAAAACCTGAGGATCAATGGAACAGACTAGAAGTTTTAGGCACAATTACCTACACACTTAGTTACCTTATCTTTGACAAAATAGCCAAACATGTTCATTGGGAGAAAGATACCTCTCTAATGGTGCTGGAAAAACTGGCTTTCCACATGCCAAAGCCTAAAACTAGACGTGTGTCTGTCACCATAAACTAAAGTCAAAATGGATGGAAGATCTGAATACTAAAAGAGAAACATTAAATCTGCTGGACCACAGAGTAGGTAGAAATCTTGAAGACATAAGGATAGCCAGAGAGTTTATGAGCAAACACCAAACCACACAAGAAGTACTTCAAATGATCAAAAACTAAGATTTCATTAAAAAGTTTTTGCATGTCTAAAGAAATCACGAACAAAATAATAAGAAAACCCATGAACAGGGAAAAATATCTTAAGCAACTGTCCCTCAGACAAAGGACTTCTTACTGGAACAGATAAAGAATTTTTTAAAACTCAGGCTCCCAAAATTCAAAGTCACAATCCAAAAATGGGCATGTGACATGAATGCACACTTCTCAGATGAAGAAATACAAATGACATACAAATATATGTAAAAATGTTCAACATAATTGATCATTCAAGAAATGCAAATAAAAACAACACTGAGATCACACCTCACTCCAGAAAGAATGCCTTTCTTCAGGAATGCAACCAATAACAAATGTTGTCAGGGTTTTTGAGAAAAAAAAACCCATCTCCACTCTTGGTGGAAGTGTAGACTGATGCAAGCACTGTAGAAATCAGTGTGTAGATTCCTCAGAAACACAATTTTTTAAATCTTGGAAACAACTCATTTGCTCATCAACTGAGAAATGGAGAAATATGTGATATTTTTGTATAATAGAGTACTACTTAGCTATAAAGAAAGATTAATTTGGGACTTTTATAGGTAAATGGATGTAATTAGAAAACATACTCATAAGTGAAATAAATCAGACTGGTGAAAACCATATTGTCTCCCTATTGTAAAAACTGAAATAGTTAATAAGATTGTAAACCTATCATAGATATCTTGAAAGGTAAATAAACTACTCAGAGGGAAAGAACAACTGGGATGGGATATATATATATATATATCATACATATATATATCATATATATATATGATAGCTGAGATAATTATACTACTATTCTTATTAGTTCATTGAAAAATACTCAATATTATATTGTTTCATCTGTTTTACATGCTTTTATCTTGTAATCTGAGCAACTATTTCAAAGATAACGATATGCAGTATAGTGACCTCTGTTTCCTACATTTTGTGAAATCCTATAGCATATTTATTGCTCTTTTTTTTATTTAAAGGAGAATAAAACAAAAGGGGGAAGTACAGAGCAGATCAGAAGAGGACAACATAGGCAACACAGTACTTTACATTAAGTCAACTGGACATCAACAGTATCTAACACCATATCTCTTACTCTGCTATAGTTGAGCATAGTTTCAATTACAATAATATCAAACATAACACAATAGTATAAAGCCATGCATATAGTGAAAGAAT
>PVJX010037613.1:0-16925 GCA_004027295.1 Dolichotis patagonum
GCGTGCTTTTCCCGAGCTCGAAGCTTGCTGGCCACCTGCCTCCTCCACTCTGTCTGGAGCAGGCACTGCAGAGCGCCCCTGCGACGAAGAGGGGTCTGCGCTGCTTTAGAGCAGCCGCTACCCCGCAGCCAGTCCCGAGAGCGAAGGCCTTCCGTAAGAACTGTGGCAATGCTGCTGAGGGAGTAAGACTACTAGTAATACTAGCAAGCTTTAGTATCTGCACCTCACCGCCCTCATGCTCACGACATCCTCCGGTGCACGTCTTATGGGCACCTCGGGTATACTGAGAGATAGGGATAGTGAAGGTCTTAGTTCTCCTTGCTAAAACAAAATACCTGACACCCAAAGTTAAGGGAGGAAAGGTTTATTTAGCTCAGTTTGTAGAGGTTTCAGTCATAATCGGATGACTCCAAGGCAGGGTACACAGGGCAGAGGGGTTCATGGCAGCAGGAGATGCCAAAAGCAAGCAAAGGAAGAGTAAAACAAGCCTTTTTCTGTCCCACAGATTGTATGCAGTCTACCAGGATTAGGGCGGTGCCAAACCAATCAGTGGACCGGTTCAGCAATCACCCACCCTTAATCCCAGCATTGCACTATGAATGAATCACACGCTAGATTCAGCCATCTTCAAAAAAGTCTGCAACCCATAACAGCATGAGGCGTTGGGAAGGACATCTCAACACAATGCATAACAGTGAAGTTAAAATAGTTTGTCCAAAGAATGTTACACATTTAGCAAATGGCAGGGTCTAGGTGAGAGGCAAGTAAATGTTGGACAGGTGAAAGAGACTAAATCACAACACACTTGGGTTTGGTACAAACAGAAGTTAGAAACACACACGAAGTGCCTAAGAGGCCCTTTGTAGCTATAGGGAGAAAATGTCAGGGAGAGTTTCTTGGAGAAGGTAGTGTCTAAACTAGGTTAGGCTTTGGAACTTCATGTGAGTACAAGTGAAGAGCTACAAACATATTCCAGCACTAAGGACTAGAGAGGCCTAGTGGTGGTTGTATTGAAGCTAAAATAAGAATGGGACCGACAGCAAGGACTGTGCAGCTTGGGAGCTAAAAAGCATACGTTTGACCCTGGCTTAAAAGGAAGCCAGTGAATTGGCACTGTGTGCTCGGTGGTGGGAGGGGCAAAGGCAACTACTTTCTAAACACACTGGAGTCTGCAGCTCAGTTAGGATGAAAAGGGTTTGTTCACTTCCGGCCTCCCCCTTTTTCAAATATTTAAAACGTTTCCTTCATTTACTAGTGGTCAGTGATTTTGTCACTACCAGTTGGAAGTTCTAGTACTGGGTCTTCCTTTGTAAATTGAGTGTCTTTGGAGAAAGCACAGATTTAATGAGGCTTGCTTTCTTCCACTCTGTGAGATGGAAGAAGTCTTATCTGTATGATGCATGTGAGTCATGAAAGATGTCCTGTTGTCTAAAAACTCCATTCCAGGTGCTCACTGTTCCACAATTTCAGGCTCCCTTTCCCCAGCTGCACCCCACAGGAGCACTCCCCAGAGCAGCCTGTACCTCCATCACCTTTGTGATGGTCCACAGCCTCCTGCCCTCCTGTGGTCCCCATGCTTTCCCCTCACCTTGTCTAGACTTGTACTTCTCCCAGTGGACATTTTCCCTTTTCCCACCTAACCCAAAGTCAGCACAACAGTCACTGCGTTGCTAGTGTGTCCTACTTTGGCTACCAATCTGTCACTGGACTGACCTCACAGGTCCTTCTAGCCACCTATGTGGGGTACTCTTAGAACTGGAAAGTAGGAAATGGCACCTCTGCAGGTTTATAAACTAATGTCAGATGTACCTTTCAGTACCCTGGACATCTTGCATAGTGGAAGAAAGGGTTTAGTTTTACTGCCCTCAGGACATCTGTGCCATCCCCTCACCCTTTATGTCCTTATACCTGATCCCCTTCCTAGTTCATGAAAAATACAAAAATCAAAAGAAAACTTTTGAGACTTCTGCCCCAAGCATCAAAAATGTCATCTGCACTCCACATTCATCTTGACTTTGTTTCCTTTTATCTCAATGAATCAAAATAAAATTGTTCAACAGTTCCCTGAGCCCTCCCTTCTATCTCAGGGGCCTTATTTCATTAATCATTCTTTCCCTTTTATCCTCTTCAATTTCTGTATTTTCAATGCAGAACATAAAAATGCTACAGTTTTGCTGGGGATTTACCTCAATGGCTTAAGCGCCTGCCTGGCAAGCGCGAGGTCGTGAGTTCGATCCCCGGTACAAAAAAAAAAAAAAAGCTACAGTTTAAAAAATAATAATACAAAATTTGTAATTCTCCATATACTCTACCATAACCTCTTAGCACAACCAGTCCTAATAGTAGAAAGAACACAGAGAAGCCTTGGTCTTGGTATTTACTTTGGAGGTGGAAAGCGGTAGGGGGAGGGGCACCTTTGTAATATCTGGCATCTTTTATCATTGTCTTCAAAACACAATTCGTCTTTAATGCCTTTAATTTTGGTAAAGAACTAGAGCTTTTCTTTATCCTCTTTATATTCAGAAATTAGCAGAATAATTAACTTTCCTACTTTACTTAGATTGATAGATAACAAACATTTTGTTTTCAAGATATCTTACATATTTTCTTTTTTTTTGTCTTACATATTTTCAATTTGAGGTCATAAAAATATGTAAGAATCTAGAAGTTCCTAATAACTAGCACGTTAGTCAATGACAAAATGATATTTTTAAATAATTGCAGCTATATCTGAATTGGCGAATCCTTTGAACAAGAAAGTCCCTGGACCCTGTAAATTACAAATAGAGATAGCTGTTACATGGGCTGCGTTCCAGAAATACCTCTTGCATGCCTTCTGTTTTTCTTCTACCCAGATGAAAGTAAAAGTACTCACTCTAGACAACGTCATGAAGGTTTTCAAAATCTGCTTGTTTTCTTGCGTACTGTTCTCTTGTTTCAAGCCTCTAGTTTGCCTCCTCAGTGACAGCCTCCTCTTTTTGGGTGTGAGAAATAACTGCCTGATACTGTGACATGTGCAATAAAATTACATGTGCAAATAGTCTGCAAGGAGGAAGGAAGTGACTCGAATTCCGTGGGGGAATGGGCTAGAGTTCACAAAGGAGGTTCCATCCACCCAGATCAGAAGAGATGAACTAGAGCTCTCTGGGCAAAGGAAAGAAAGACAAAGGGACGCCGTTGGACATTTTCCAGCAGAGTACATGATGCTAAAGCAATAACGTGTAACTTAAATATAGCCCATGAAAATGTGTCTGAGGCCTTTGCACTTTTGCTATGTGTTTGTGAGACTGCACTGCTGAACGAGCCTAATTTATGTCTGTAACTTTAGCCTCAAAAATAATATCTGATAATCCACAGCTTCGGCTGTATCTTTTGTCTGACTTTTTCAGCATTATCATATCATCTAATCTTGTCTTTAAAGATGACTTATGAACATGTACCAATCCCCATGATGAATGTAATTATTATTTAATACAAACATATACTAATAAACAATTTAAAAATTATGTTAAAAAATAAATAAGGTAAACTTATGAGTGAGTAAAGTGGGTTTTTTTGTTTTGTTTTTACAAATAGAAGTTAAGTTACAGATTAGGTAGATACAGTCTTCCAATGTCTCTCAAGCTAGAAACTCTGGACTAGAGTAAGAATCAGTTTAAAGGTCAATGATCTTTTCCTATTAGTTTAATAGACCTCATACCCAGTAATGGCTATTATACAGCACTAATGGCTGTATCTCCAGCTAAGAGTGTATTTCAATTTTTATTTGGAATTACTTCCTATGATAACATACAGTAAGACACGTCACTTCCTAAAAGAGCTTGCTAGAACTGTTGGATGCATCAGAGGGTGACTGCCCACAATTATCCTCAGCTGGGCCAACTACTCTCCCTATGAAACCAAGCTTGTCTCTCTCTCTCTCTCTCTCTCTCTCTCTCTCTCTCTCTCTCTCTCTCTCTCTGTGTGTGTGTGTGTGTGTGTGTGTGTGTGTGTGTGTGTTTCCATATGGCCAGCTCTAATTCATTCTTTTGTAGGAAGTATGGAAGTGCCCTGAGGTACAGCCCATATTCTTGTGTGACTGCATACTGAACTCTGTATGAGTTCATACCTACCTGAACTATTTTCTCCTTTCTGACTGTCTCAAATTTAAGTGATCTTCCTAAATACTGATATAAGGGAAAAATACAATTCCCAACCTGGTAGATGTCAGCTATGCTGAGTTCGTGTTTCCCAAAATTGAAGAATAGATTTTAAGGAACAGTGGAGGTTAAGAGTAGGAAAACTTTATTGGGATAGGTAGCTTCTGAGAGATAGGAGAGGACCTGAAAGTGAGTTGACAACAAGTGCACTTTTAAAAGGAGGTTTTATAGAGCAAATATTACAAGTGGGTACCACATGGGTTAACACTGTGAACAACCAGTAAGATTCCAAGTATTCTGGGTGTGCTGGTACATACCTGTAACCCCAGCATTTAGGAAGCTAAAGCAGGATGATATTTTGTAAGTTCAAAACCAGCCTGGGTTACAAAGTGAACTTAAGGCCAGCCACCACAGAGCGAGACCCTGTCTAAAAACAAACAAACAACCCAAGATGACAAGCATAGCCCCATAGGTGATATTGATTGAATGGGGAAGCAGGTTACATAGCGAGGTTACATGGAAAGCACATCCCTTTTCAGGAAGGAACGGAGCAGGAGGTTCTGGCCATCCACCTGGGAGACTGCTGTCTGGCTAGGCTTTATCGGACCAGGTGAATAGAATCTTCATGTATGGCTTATCACTAGGAGAGGCCCCTAAGCCTGGTCACTCCATCTTTCTCTTGTGGCTGTGCCTCCAGCCGCAGCCCTAATGTGTTCTCATCCCCTGTGCTGAGTCCCTCCAGGGCTACTGACTGCCTATAAGACTTCACCAACGTAGCTGTCTGTGACAGTACTACACAGGTCCAGACTGGTCTTGTCTTTCAAAACACTTTTATCTTTCAATTCCTTTCTAGTTTTTTTTTTTTTTTTCTGTAAATACGTGCTAAATTCCTGGCTCTTTTGATAAAGTTCTCCTTATGTAACTCTACTCACAAAATGCTAGCCTTAGTTTTTTCAAGCAAGGCTCCAACCTTCTCCCTGTATTGCTGTAAGCACAGCCCTTTCCTGTGGGTTCTTCCCAGGTTGTTCTCCTTCAACAGCCCATCTCGTCACTATTCACTGCCAGTCTTCATTGTCAGCAGTTGGCTTACTAGTTACTTTCATGTCAGAGTGTGTTCTCTTACCATAGCATTGACCTTATGAATTTTTAAAAAATGTGTTCAGTGTCTTTAGGGATGAAAAATTATCTCAGAGTAAAGATCCAGTTAAGCCTGTGTTTGTAAGCCCCTTTTTAAGCTCGCAAAGATTTTAGCAGGTGTCATGTAGAATCTTAGTGAGACACATAAATTTCTAAAACAGAAAAAAACATTTTTGAAGACGAGGGTCTTGCTGTGTTGCCTAGGTTGGCCTTTTGCCTGTAGGCCCCAGCATTCCTTCTGCGCCTGTCTCCTTGTAGTGAGTGCCTCTGTTTACAGGGATGCCCTACATGTGGTTTAAGATTTCTAAGAATCTTTTTTGTTAAAGGGGGTAAAATTTAACACAACAAAACAGAACAAAACGGGACATAGGAAAACATAAATCTCAAAGCTAGGCAACCAGAGATCTTCACTATCTATCATATTGTCTCTTGTTTTCTTCCAAACAGTTGTCCATATCTTTGCATACAAAAGTTCATACAAAACAACATAGCCAATCTTTCACAAGATGTCCAGTTCACTGGCTCCCATTTGCTAAGGGTGGGGGGACACAGGATGCGGAACAGGACGACATGAGATGTTTGATTCTCAGCCCTCGCACTGGCAGGCTCACAGCTGCTCACCAGAGAGAGGAGGAGCTCCTTGTTCTCCTAGCACCCCAGGTCGCCACATGGTGCAGGTCCCAAGACGCCAGGGTCTCTCCTGCGGGCCGCCGAAAGTCTGCCACACTCACAGCCACTATTTCTTTCTGATGAATTGACCATTACATTTCCAAAGTTCTGAAATGGCCAACCAACCACAGGAAGAATTCTCTTTAGGCTCTTGTTTGAAACCAGCAGCTATAGCAATCCGCTGGCCTTGCTTCAGGGCCATGATTTCTAAGAATCTTAAGGTAATGTATCATCCTAACAGTACATGCAGCACAAAATGGAGAATAGCTTATCTCAGAAACAAAAATACAGGTGTGGCTTTGTCTGTTGAAATAGATTACAACTTGATTTACAAGAAACTATGGAATTTTTAAAAGTAGTTTTACTAGTTTGAACTTTTAAAGTGGTAATGGTATAAAATGTAAAGAAGTCTTTGAACTTTAAAACTTTTCTGGTGCAGAAATAGGTAGAGAAGACTGTTCATTTGAAAACCTGGGTCACTTAAAAGGAAACAGAAGAGAGCCTGCTCCACGCCTCGCTGCAGTCCAGAGGAGTTAAAAGTTACCAGAATTATATTACGTAAATTCCAATCTACCACTTCTAGGGCAACCCGTATCACTTCAGCATTTCTGTTGACTGATATTACTCTGAACAGAAATTACATTTTCTGGCTTCCAATGTACAGCAATTTTTTTGAGTGTCAGATATTGTTCAAAGCAATTTTAAAATTAAGCAGGGCAAATTCCACTCAGCTTCAAGGGCTAAGAATAATTCTGTGACTCAAAGTTTGGCTTTCTGGGCTTGTATCTCCTTGTTTAGTATCTAAAATTCTGCTCTTCAATAAACATTAAATATTTTCCTATTATCTATACCTATAACTTTCTCAACAATACTTTTAATGTTTTAGTTGGTATTTCTTTTTAACTTTTCATTCTCTCTGTTCAATAACACTTTCAGGCATATGTATTCTCCCTAGGCTTTTTTACGGTTTATCAGATAAGTTTGTCTTTTTCTTTCATTTCCTTTTTGAGTTCATGCAGGTCCTGTCACACTTCCTACCACTGTCTTTTCTTGTAAGATTTTGAATCCCCAGATCCTGTGTTTTTTGTAAATGTAGTTATTAGTTTTATTAGGATTTGTTTATTTATTTATTTATTTATTTTGGTACAAAGGATTGAACTCATGACCTAGCGCTTGCCAGGCAGGCACTTATGCCACTAAGCTAAATCCTTGGCATCTTATTAGGATTTAATTTGTTCGAATGTTTTGAATTACTTTTCTTATGCTTTGTACCTTTTTTTTTTTTGGTACCTTCGTTTTTGCAATTGTGTTTGTTTGTTGTTGTTGCCATTGTTGTTTTGTTTCATTGTTTTAAAAAATCCTAACAGTAATTCTGAATGGACCTGAACACTTTTATTATAACCCCACATATTGAGTATGGTAGCTCACGTATGTAATCCCTTTCTCAGTCTTCCTCACAATCCAAAAAGTTGTATTTGTAATCCATTGAGATGTTATTGGAATTATAACTCCAATGCAACCCATGGTGAGAGTAAAGACACCAAGACATATTCAAAGTTAGGGCAGCCAAGGGGTCCTAAGCTCAATCCTCATGAGGACATGCAGACAAAGGCCCTGATCTAAGGCCTCTCCCAGAATTTACCTTGTGAAGCAGTGGGCATTCGAGGATGAGTGAGGGACTATGTGAGCAACTTGAACTGCCTGGCCAGGTAGGGAGAAAAGCATCTCTGCAAAATGCAGGGAGAACTACACGCAGAAGGAGCAAGCTGCATAATTTAATTAAGGTAGCAATTGCATTGTTTTTGGAGGCTGTGGCTTCAGTTTCTAATATGTAAACTTTTGTGCCCTGGGGACTCACCTCTTTATCTTGAAGCTCATACCTGTTGTACTCTAACAAAAGTGTAGCCATTCTGTTCTGTAAGCACCGTTTCCTTTGTTCCTAGTTTCAGGGATTTTTTTTTTTTTTTTTATAAAACCCCAGGAGCTAGGCAAACTCTCCTTTTTTGTAAAGCCTCAGCCTTTGTAAATTCCAATGAAATGACCAAAAGCTGTAAATCTCCCGTAAAGCTAGTTGACTCTAAAAAAATTCGTCCTTAATACCAAATAAGGCAACAAAAGCCTTTTTCACTCCTTGGTTCCCCTCCCCACTCTGGTGCTGCACTCTCTCCCTTTATAAATCCCTTCAGAAGCTTAACCTGTTGCACAGTTTTCCAAATTCCATCGCATCGGTGTTGCTGGGTACTAGCTTAAATAAAGCACTTTTCCTTTGGCTTACAACAATACCCAGTTGCCATTCCTGGAGCTTGACTGGCTCTGCCATCCCACTGTGCTTATATATTTTAGAGAGAGCACTATTGCCAGGAAACAGGAGGCTGTCTGATGGCTTTAGAGATTACATACCAGTACTTGGCTAGCCTTGTTTGTAATGCTTAGAGCCAAATGAAGAGAAGGAAATACCATAGTCAGCTCTGTACATATCAATATATGGAAATAAGCCTTGATATAATCAGTGGTATAGCAATTGTTCTGCATTCAAGGTGGGTTGCTCAAATAGTCTCCTACAACTTTTTGTGCTGTGTAGTACAAACACTACATATATAATGGCAAACAATTGGTAGACAGGAATAGTGTGTGTGTGTTGTGTGTTGGGGGATTACTATTATTTAGTTCAGAAGACTGGTGGATGTTTTTTGCAATGTGAAGAACAATTTGCTTAACAAACTGAGAAGTACATTTAGGGGATGGTGTGTCTCTTTTGGATCTATGCTATCTTGTTAAATAAGGCCTTTTTGTTTTTTCTATTACCAATAAGCTTCCAAGGGAAAGCTCTTCCTTAGATACCTTCCTTAGATACCTTCTCCCCCACCAGAACTAGTTTCCTATCTAGTCTTGTACATTCCTAAGCCACTATATTTCTCAGTAGTTAGAGTTATGACTTGTTCTCTTTTAGCAGTCAGGATGAGACTCTGTCCTTAATTCTAATTTGTATTGTGTCACTACCTGTGGAACCTGTCAGTACTCTTATGCATATCACCTCCCAAATAATTGTTTTCTGCTATAATATAAGGTTTTGGGCCCTAGATCTTTATTCCAGTTTATGTTCAATTAAATGCTTGTTTCATTCTCAGCTACTTAATATGATTAGGTATGGTCTTTGAGTTTTCATAAGCTATGTGCAAAATAGTTGGAATTTAGGCAGCTGACCACTATTTTGTAGGCGTTAAAAAGACTTTTGGCTGTGAGATAAAAGGGCAGTGATGAATGTCTTATGATATATGTACCACACCTGTCACGGCATGTGTAGGCTGCCCGAGAGCCCTTGCTTTGCCTGCTGAGTTCTGCTGTGGAGCTGCGCGCTCAGAACAGCCTCAGTTCTGGAGCTTCACTCACTGACACGTGAAGCTTCCTTGGATGTGAACACCAAGTGGGACACCTTTTCCCCCATTAAGATTCTCACTAGAAGAAACTCTGTGAAGTATTGTGGTTTGTTATCTTCACATCTGAATGGTCGGCAGCAATTTAGCGCATCTCCTGAGAGACATACAACCAAACCAAACAAAAACACAATTAGATGCTATCTTAAGAATTACTTTTACTTCCTTGTAGTTCTAGATAGTAGTCCATTGTCTGAGGAACAGATGGCAGAAAGTTTTCCCACACTGGGGGTTGTCTCTTCACTCTGTTGGTGTATTTTCTTGCTGTGCAAAAGCTTTTCATTAAGATGATATCCCAGTTGTTGGTTGTAATAGTTCCTGTGAGATTGGGGTTTTGTGTATAGATTTACCTACACCAATGTCAAGAGTTCTACCTGATCCACCTTACAGAAGATTTAGTGTTTGTATGAATATTTAGATCTTTTTTTAAAGAGGGTAAAATTAAACACAACAAAACAGAACAAAACAGGACACAAGAAAGCAATGTAAGAGACATAAATTTCAATGCAGGACAACCAGAGTCTTCACTTTCTTCCAAATAGTTGTCCATATCTTTACATACAGTGAATTTAAACAAAACAACATGGTGTAAAACTGATCAGAACAGGATGATGAAGGCATTTTAGGACTTCAAGACCAGACAATAGGGAAGCCAACAATGGCTGCCATAGTGTCTCATTCTCTTCAAAACAGCTGTCCATACTTTCATGTATGTTGAACTTAAACAAAGCAAAACAGGCTAGAATCACTCTGAACAAAGAATGATAGTATTTCTAGATTTCATATCATGATGCTACGGAATCAGCACTGAGTACTTTAGTGTCTCTTGTTCTTCAAAGTAGCTGTTCATTTCATCATGCATTATATAATTAGTTCTCATAAACTGTTTATAAGTTCTATGTATGCATGAGTCTCTACATGTATATCTATCCTTTCTCTATTAGAAGGAGAAACAAAACAAAGCAAGACAAAACAAAACAAATTCCTAGAAAATCATGAAATGAAAAAGTCATATGAGACCGCAATACAAGGTGATCTACAATGGTTACTATGATATCTCAGCAGTATATAACAATATTGATAAAAACAAAACATTGGAGACATTATAAGACTTCAAAAGCAGGTAATAATCAAACCAGAGTGGGTATCCTAGTGAATCTTGTCATCTTCAGTGTAGTTGCCTATACTCTCAAACTTAATACTATCAATTGTACCAGATTTGAATACAATCAGTCAATACAAAACAGCAATCTAACAAACCAGATTCAAATAAGATCAGTCATAATAAGACAGTGTAAGTTATACAGGGCTTCAGATTAAGTTAATAGGAAATTAAGGATGATTACCATAATATATCCTGCTATTTTGGGGATAGCTGTCCATACCCTCAAATCTAGTGTAAGTAGACAAATTGGAACAGAATACAATCCATCTAAACAGAGTGGGGAGAATAATGTAGATTTTAAATCCCATTACACTGTTAACAATATCCTCTGCCTTCCTTTTTTAGACAATTTCTCCCTTCTCATTCCCACAGGATGCATTGCACATTTTGGGTCCCACTAACTCCCTCGGTTTTTAGATTGGGGAGAGCAACCTGTTATTTACCCTAACTGGTTCTGAACCTTCTGACTCCTGGGTTTGATCTCGAGTTATATTCCTTTGCCTATAAAAGCCTCAAGGTTTTCCTTTGTTATAGCTGAGTAGTTCTCTACTGCACAAAAGTATCCTGTCTTTTCAACCTATCCGCAGGTGCTGGCCAGGTTGCCCCTATTTCTGTCACATAGAGCATTGTTTTCTCATATTTAACTTTCTGTCCATAAACCCTCTTTCAGGTTAATTGTTTCCAATACAGAGCATCTCGATGGACCCTATCTCCTGATCTACTCTGCCTGTGTTTCTTTTTGTTAGTATATCAAGGCCATCTATGTTAGAGATTACAGCCAACCCTCTCTGCCTCATTTCTGCTATTCTATTTTTCTGCTATTGGTTGTGTATTTTCCTCTTTCATTCCATTGTCTGCCCTGTTCATTGAGGCCTCTCTGCCACTGTTCCTAAAATTCTGGTATTTTTTTCTCTCTCTAGAATGTTCTTAAGTATTTTTTGTAGGTTTGGATTGTTGGTCACGAATTCCCCCAGTTCCTCTTTGTCATGGAAGCATCTTGTTTCTCCATTAATTTCTAGGGATAGTTTTGCAGGGTACACCAATCTGGGCTGTAGGTTATTTTCTTTCAGGGCTTGGATTACAAGGGAAAAGAAAAAAAAAAGGAAAAAATGGAAACAAAGGTTTTGTAAATTAGGGGACGAGAAATTGAAGAGAGGGTAGAGGAAGGGGGAAAAAGAATTAAATTATAGGGCTAGGGATTTGGCTCAGCGGCATAAGCGCCTGCCTTGCAAGCACACAGTCGTGAGTTTGATCCCTGGTACAAAAAAAAAAAAAAAAAAAGAATTAAATTATATCAGGTACAGGTACAAATTCCCTGTGATGAATGAGACCATTATGTATACTTAAAATGTACCAATAAACAAGTATAAAAAAGAATTATTTTTAGCCAAGTGTGGTGGCACATGCCTGTAGTCTGGGGACTCTGGAAGGCTTAGGCAGGAGGGTCACAAGTTTGAACTCAGCCTGGACAACTTAGCAAGACCCGGTCTCAAAGGCGGGGTGGGGTGGGTTCTGGAGTGGCAGCTCAGTGGAAATGCCCTGGGCTCAATCCTCTATCTTACAAAAAATGATCTTCTGCTCACATACAGAACAAACTGAAAACAAACGGCTACAAAAAGGATGCTGTAACCCCAGAAATGACACTGAATAGATTCCAAAAGATGAAAAACATTTAGCATACACTCAAGGATCCAAATACTATTTTAGAACATAGGTCATCAATTTTACATTGAGTGGACACAACTATACACCAGTTTTTTCTGTTTTCTTTTTGAGACAGGGTCTCACTATGCAGTTCAGGCTGGCCTTGGGCTTACTTTGCAGCTCAGGCTGGTCTCCAACTTGCGGTGATCCTCCTGCCTCAGCCTCCCAAGTGCTGGGATTACAGAAGTGTGCCACCATTCCCAGCTTTCACCAGTAATTTTCTTTTATTTTTTCTTCAGTATTTTTCTACTGTGAGTAGAAATGTATTTGCCACAAGTGTATTTGTAGGGGGAGAATTTCAGAAAATGTTCCTGGTTTCAGGGCTTGTCCAGTGTGATGCTCTAATTCAGCATTAGCTCCCTGAAGTATACACCATGTACACAGTGCAGGAAACCAAGCAGAATGGGAAAGAGCACCTTGAGATCCAAAAACTGACTCAAATTTGTTAAAAGCCTAACAGGTGGACTACACACGAGTTCCTCTAAGTATCAAAGGTATTTCAATAGTTCTGTTCTCCTGACCCAAGAATACTTAACGGAGCAGTCATGAAGTCTTATTATAAACCTCTACCCTGCTAACACACTCACAAAACTATCTTTGGTATTACATTACTGAGAGGGAATTTGGAAATTACCCCTTCACTTTCCCCATATGAAAAGTTTTGCGGTTTTTACACACATGTATTTCTTTCATAGATAGAACATTAAAAGTCCTCAAACAATATTAGGTATTACAACTTTCACTGTGTGCTGTCATTTTTTTCACTGACTTCTTTGCAGGTCGACAGAAACAATTTTTTTAGTGCTGACACAATTTCCCATTATACAAATGTGCCACTATTTATTCAATCATTTACTGATTCAGATTATTTCACTTTTTTACTCTAGTATGTTTCAATAAACATCTGTATATATCACTTTTTGTAAGTGATTTTGTTACAGTGTAATTTCTCAAAAGTACATGAAAAGTGTGTGTATTCAATTTTAGCATACCTATGCAATTTTGTAATTTAGTTCTGCCAGCAATAATTGAGTATGCTCAGTCCTTGCACATTCACCAAGATCGATGCTATAGCTGTCTGGCCTTTCTACCATTCTGATCAAAAATGGTATTATTGGCACACTGGAGAGATGCTGTGGGTTTGGCTCCATACTGCCACAGTAAAGCAAGTCATACAAATATTTAGGTTTCCCAGTGCATGTACTAGTTAAGTTTATGCTATACAGTAGTTTACTAAGGATGCAATAACATTACATCAGAAAAAACAACACATAAGCCTTAATTTAAAATATTTTATTCTAGCCACACCTACAGACAGAAGGAAGGTACACATTCACTTCCAGCCGACTTCATGCCCAGATTCTGCACCCTGGCTGCAGCCACCTGCCAACACTGAGCCCACTCTGCATTTTTCCTCCTCAGCACAGGGCAACAGAGACACCAACCAACAAGGCTAATGCCCCAGTAGAGAAGGCAAACCCTGGAGAACCAGCACTTCCAAATAGAACTGATGGACTAGGCCAGCAGAGCTACCCCTGAGAAAAGCCCACAGTATTGTAAACTACAAAAACAGCATGGGAGTTTGCTCCCAAAGTGATGCATTCATAGCAGGCTAAACTTGGAGAACTCCAGTGCAGGGCTCACCACATTAGAGGTTTAATCAGAAGCCTTCGGGGAAGGTGTTAATTTTTAAAACTAAGCCACAGAGGAACTAAGGAACAACTTCACTTCAGGGTTTCCAGCGTTATTCTACCACAGTGATGGGGTAAGAAACAGCCACAAAAAGCGTGTGGGTTAGACACAGAACCACGAGAAGTTCAAGCTCAGGCTGGGACGGACATGAGGCTCCAACCTCCATGGGGAAAAGCCAGGCACGTGAGTGTGGCCCTGAAAATGCCAGCGTTAAGCCCAGTGGTCTGCTTGAAGCCCTGCCCTGCTGCCTACCTCCAGCAGCGCCAGGAGTCCCAATCTCCCAGCACGAGCAAGGACACATGTCAGCTTGGGTGGCTGCCACTGTCTGGGTGTACAGGGAGACAGGCTTCGGGAGTGGCGGGGGAAGCACATTATTAAATCACAGCCACACAGAAAGCGAGGTGGAGAAAACTGACCTGCTGGATTACAAAATCAAAGATCTTCGAAAGAAATCATTACAACACACAGGGAATTTTTTATACCTTCTTTTGCTTACACTGATTTTATTTTTTCCTGCTTTTCTTTTTTACCTTTCTTTTGCTATTTGTTACTTTTATCTAGGTGTACTACTTTACTCCTTAAAATGGTGCTTAATCTTATTTTGCTCTCATCTTCATTTTCAAATTTTATTTTTTTCATTATCCTACTACCTAGCCCCTCTATCTTTACTGGTATACCTGGTAAGCTTTATTAATCTTTAGACAGTGCTATACTATTACTGTTGAATGCTCTTCTATTATTAGCAGAGGTATGGTTGTTCCATTTAGTAGATAGTCACTATTCAAATACTTGGTTTGTCTTAGTATTTATGGAAACATCGACTTTCTGTGGTTAAGGACAGTTCATTATTGGTTCTTAGGGAATGTCAATATCCAGTTTATTTTTGATGTTGTTATTGCTGCTGAGTTCATGGCTACTGCCCAGGTGCACCATTGTTGTTAATTGGTATGTTTTGCCTGTCAGTAACTGGACTGCCTTTGTGTCTAACAACACTGAGACTCACTTCCAGAGAAGGCCTAACTTCCCTGCAGCCTCCCCCTCAAACTCACGGAGTTCACTGGGTCTTGGGAAATAGGAAAAGGTCTATAGTCAGTTCCAGAGTGTATCACTCATGCAGTTACTTACTAAAGAGGTATTCATACCAGCAACCAGTTTTCCCATTAGGTGCGCACACACAAAATAAAATTAGAAGGCAGCAAAATGCCTCCAAAACTCTCCACTCCCTCAAAGCTGATCCATGAGGCACTGTGAAGGGAATCAAAAGCCACACAGCTGGAAATTGTAAAAAGAAGAGATAAAAAAACCTAGGTCAATAAAGTGTGTGGTGAGCTCAAAAAAGCTGTATTTAAACACATAATGGACATACCCAGTAATGATCACTAAGTTTACAGAAGACACTAACAAAGAGCTAGGTTAGCTGAACAAAACAATACAAAACATGACTGACCAGTTTAGCAAAGAGTCTTCCAGTTCAATCAGAAATCCAGGAGGCTAAAAGTTCTACAGAAAGTATGGACAGCAAAAGTGGTCAATGTGAGAACAGTGTCAAAGTTATTGAGAGACCCCTTAAAAAACAACAGAACATGAAAAATGGATCTAATAGCTGCTAGATGACATGGAGGACACTAAGATTAATTGGAATTAATAAAAATCAGAAGACAGTAGAAATGGTATTAAAAAAACTTACAGAAATGACAGCAGAAAACTTTCCAAATATGGAAAAAGAATTTAACATGCAGATAAGTGAAACATGTAGAACCCCAAACTGCCAGTCAGGTTTGGTTTTATTTATTTATTTTTTGGTGCCGGGGATCAAACTCACAACCTTGCACTTGCCAGGAAGGCGCGTATGCTGCTGTGCTAAATCCCCAGCCCGTTTTAAAAAAATTTTTTTGGTACCAGGGATCGAACTCACAACCTCTCGCTTGCAAGGCAGGCGCTTGTGCCACTGAGATAAGCCCTCAGCAAGTGCCACAGCCAGAAAAGAAGACAAAGCACATCTTCCCGTAAGCCAGGCTCTGCCGTGGGGACTGGGAGGAGACTCAGCAAGTGGACACAGTGTATCTTCCCAGCAGCCAGCTGCAGGCAGGAGACCCAGAAGAGCATCCCCCCTTCCTGCCGTGGGAAGCAACTGGCTGACCTGGAGGACTCAGGATGAGGTGAGAGCAACTGGTGAAAGGGATAGCTTGGTGCTTGCGTTGACTGACTACAGGCCTGGAGCTGGCGGTCTGCCATCTGTTTGGAGGATGGCAGTATGCACTGTGGCAACTGTGGGGGATTTCCTTGTCTTGTTTTTGAAATCCAATGTTTTGTTCCATTTTACTGTTTTGTTTTATTCCTGTATCTGGTAACCTGAGCTATTTTGAAGATAACAATCTGCAGTATAACCACCATTGTTGAATTCCTATCATCTGTTTTGAAAACCTATATAGCTATTGTTTTCTTGTTGTTGTCATTTTGCTTTTGTTGTTGTTTCTCAGGTTTGTTTGCATCTTGATTTTTCTATTTTCTCTTTAAAATAGAAAAATGTACAGTAGATATTGCGAATTGGGAAGAAACTGTTCAAAAGAATAGACAAACTATAATAGGGAAAAGGAAGAACAGGTAAAAGTAAAAAATGTATGTATATACAAGATAGTTAAGGTAGTTACATAGCTAGTTTCTGTCTGTCTGTTTCTTTAAAAGAATGTTTTGTGCCAATATTGTTTAGACAAGTGATCATACCTATGTCTGTAGTCTGAATAATTACTGCAAGACACCAACACACAATGTATCAAGTGTTTTAACTGTCCTACTACCCTGTTTTGAAACTCATTTTCATTGTTTATGTGTATTTCTCTTAAAAAACCAAAGAGAATCTTAAAAGCTATTGGGGGTGGGATGGGCTGGAGATTTAGCTCAGTGGCATAAGTGCTTGCCGTGCAAGCGCGAGGTTGCGAGTTCAATCCCCAGTACCACACCAAAAAAAAAAAAAAAAAAAAAAAA
>PVJX010037614.1:0-16845 GCA_004027295.1 Dolichotis patagonum
ATGATTTGCTACATCCTGTTTGCCAATATTTTATTGAGAATTTTTGCATCTATGTTCATTAGAGAGATTGGCCTATAGTTCTCTTTTTTAGTTGGGTCTTTCTCAGGTTTTGATACTAGAGTAATATGTGCTTCCAGGGATGACTTAGGAAGAATTGCTTCCCTTTCAATTTCATTGAAGGGTTTGAGGAGTGTCGGAATTAAGTCTTCTTTGTATTTCATGTAGAATTCTGCAGTGAAACTGTCTGAGCCTGGGCTCTTCTTTGTTGGCAAGGCCTTAAGTTTTCAATTTCATTAATAGAAATTGGGTTATTCTACAGTTTTACATCTTCCTGACCCTGCTTTCGTAGTTAATATGTTTCTAGGAATCTTGTCTATTCTTCTGTGTTATCGAACCTTTGAGAGTAGAGGTTTTTGAAATAGGTGTTGATGATCTTCTGTATTTCCACAGGGTCTGTAGTGATTTTATCCTTTTCATTCCTTATTGCATGAATTTGAGTTTTTTCTTTCCTTTTTTAATAAGGTTGGCTAGGGGCTTATCAATTATATATATTCTTTCAAGGAACCAACTCTTTGATTCATTGATTCTTTGTATTGTTTGCTTAGTCTCTATTGCATTAATTTCTGCTCTGTTCTTTATAATTTCCTCCCTTCTTTTGGCTTTGGGCTTGGCTTGCTCTTTTTTTTTGGTAGATGTTTGAGTTGTAGCATCAGGTTGTTTGTTTCTGTTTTTTTTCTGTCTTTCTGATGTGGGAACTCAATGCAATAAATTTTCCTCTAAGGACTGCTTTCATTGCATCCCACAAAATCTGGTAAGTTGTGTCTGTATTTTCATTTGCTTGTAGATATTTTTAATTTCTTCTTTAATTTCCTCTGTTACCCACTGATTGCTCAAGAGTGTATTACTCAGTTTCCATGTGTTTGTGAGGTTTTTGCAGTTGCTTTTACCGTTAATTTCTAATTTCATGGCACTATGATACAATATCATGCATGGGATAATTTCAATTCTTTTGCATTTACTTAAATATGTTTTGTGGGCTAGTATATGGTCTATTTTAGAGAATGTCCCATGTACTGCTGAGAAGAAGGTATATTCTGATGTTGTTGGATGGAACACTGTATACATCTATCAAGTCCATTTGTTCACAGGTGTGATTCAGTTCTGTTATGTCTTTGCTGATTTTCTGTCTAGTTGATCTGTCCCTTTGTGTCAATGGTGTATTAAAGTCCCCTGCTATAATTGTGTTATTGCTTATTTGGTTTTTCATTTCTGTTAGTATTTGCTTTATATAGCTGGGTGCACTGGAATTTGGTGCATACATATTTAAGATTGTTATCTCTACCTCTTGAAATTTTCCCCTAACTAGTATGTAGTTACCTTCTTTATCTGTTTTGATCATTCTTGGTTTGAAGTTCACATTGTCTGCAAACAGAATAGCTACTCCACTTTTTTGTGGTTTCTTGTTGCATGAAGTATTGTTTTCCATCCTTTGACTTTCAATCTATGAGTGTCCTTTTGGGTTAGATGGGTTTCTTGTAGACAGCATATGGTTGGTTGTTGTTTCTTGATCCATTCTGCCAGTCTGTTTCTTTTGATTGGTTAGTTGAGGCTATTTACATTAATGGTTGTAACTGTTATATATTGGTTTATTGTTGACATGTTATCTTTCTGCTGTTGTATCTTTAGCTTTCCATTCTATTTAATTGTCTGCCTTGCTTGGTTGTTTTATCCTATGTGTATCTAGAATGTCTTTCAGTATTCTTTGTAGGGTTGGTTTGGTGTTTATGAAGTTCTTCAGCTGTTCTTTGTCATGGAAGTAGTTTATTTCTCCATCCATTTTGAAGGACAGTTTTTCAGGGTACATCAGTGTGGGTGGGAAGTGGATTTCCTTTAGGATCTGAAATACTACAGTCCATGTTCTTCTTGAATTCATTTTTTGTCTTGGTAAGTCTGCTGTGATTCTGATAAGTTTTCCTTTATAGGTGATCTGTCTTTTCTCTCTAACAGCTTTTAGTATTCTGTTCTTATGTTGCATTTCTGGGATGATGATTATTATATGTCTGGGTGTAGTTTTATTTTGGTTATGGCTATTTAGAGTTCTGTATGCTTCACTAATCCATATGTCGGTTTTCATTCTCATGTTTGGGAAGTTTTCAGCTATTAATTCTGTAAATAGACTCTTAGTATCATTTGGGCTGTCCCCTTCTTTTTCATTTATCCTTATTCATCTTATGTTTTTTCCTTTGCATCATCTTGCAGCTGTTGAATTGTTATTTCCTGATTTTTTGTTATTTTTTAAAGATCTTTCACTTCCTGTTCACTAGCTGTGATCTTATCTTCCAGGTCTGAAATTCTATCTTCACTTTCCTTGAGGTGGTTTTGGCAGCTTTCAATAGAATTTTTGATTTCGTGTATACCTCTTTGAATCTGCTTCATGTATTTTATTTGTTTCTTATAGTGTTCATTTAGGGAGTCAATCTCTTTCCTTTGTTCCTCTGATTTTTTAGCTGTGTCTTCACTAGATGTGTTCACTATTTCTTTGACTACTTTTATCATTTCTTCTTTTACCTGGGCAGTTATTTCTGATTTGAATTTCTCCATAGCTTTCACTAGTTGCTTCTTTATTTCAGTTGATATCATTTCAGTTATTTCAGGTGTATGGCTTCTATTTTCTTTTAGGTACATGGCTCCTAGGCTTTCTTGGGATGGGCTGGAGATTTGAGGTTGCCTTTTGGTCTTTCATTTTGTCATATTCCTGTATTTCCTTGCTTTGAGCAGGTTCTAAAGCTTTCTCTGGATGTGTGGCAAATTATCTCCTGTGCCCTCAGCTCCTGGAGCAGTCCAGCCTCTTCCACAGGTTCTTGGATCCCTAAATTGAAAGGCAGATTCTGGGTGTGTTCAACTGGGGCCGGCTGAACCTCAGAGCCTCAGCTCCGTGTTCCAGGGGCTGGATATGAACTCAATCACTGGGAGTGCTGGTTTTAAGCTCTCCCTAGGCCAGCCCAACTGGGCTGAGATTCCTCCTGCATGGTCTCTGCCTCCTGAACTGAAAGAAGGCTGCTGGGCATGGTGCACTGAGGCCCATTGAACCTCCATGGCTCAGTCTACTGTCCCCGGGAGCTCACTAGAAACTCAATCACCTAGAGCGGGGGTCTCCAACTCTCCCCGATCCAGCCTTGGGGCACTGGGACTCACCTTGTGCAGTCCTAACTGCCTTGCAGGCTCTTGGTTCCCTAAATTGAAAGCAGGAGTATAATATTGAATTTCCATGTGTTTGTGCAGGTTTTTGCAATTTCTTTTGTCATTAGTTTTTAGTTTCATGATGCTATGATATGATGACATGCATGGAATAATTTTAATTTTTTTCCATTTACTTAAGGATGTTCTTTGGGCTAGTATATAGTCTATTTTAGATAATGTGCCATGTTCTGCTGAGAATAATGTATATTCTGATGTTGGATGGAACACTCTATACATCCACCAAGTCCATTTGTTCACAGGTGTGATTCAGTTCTGTTATTTCTCTGCTGATTTTCTGTCTAGTTGATCTGTCTATTTGTGTCAATTGGGTGTGATGGTCTCCCATTATAATTGTGTTATTACTTATTTTCTTTTTCATTTCTGTTAATTTTTTTTTGTGTGTGTAGCTGGGTGCTCCTGAATTTTGTGCATATATATTTAGGATTGTTATCTCTTTCTCTTGAAGTTTTCCCCTATCTAGCATGTTATGACTTTCCTTACAGCTTTGTATTTTTCTTGGTTTGAAGTTATCATTGTCTGCAAACAGAATAACTACCCTTACTCTTTTTTGGGATCCTGTTGCATGGAGTATTGCTTGGGTTGGGCTGCAAGTTTGAGATTGCATTTTGCTCTTTCATTTTGTCATTTTCCTATATTTCCTGGTTTTGAGCAATTTTTTCAAAGCTTCTCCTGTGTGCTAGGAATCACATGGCCCACTTTTGGCTCTTGGAGTATAGTGCAGGCAACTTCTAACTAGCCACTTGCATGTTGCTGGGCATGGCCCAATTAGGCCCACAGGGATCTCTTGTGAGTCTGCCAGTGATTTGGGACACTGAGCATGGTCTTACAGGCTGGGAGTGTTGTTCCAAAGTTTCCCTGTGTGCTGGGATTTAACTCTCACATGTTTGACTACTGGGACTGAGTTGAGGCCCCTGCTTGCTGCTTGGAGGTTGCTGGGTGTGGCCCAGTTAGGCCAGCAGGTACTTCCCATGTATCCTTCAGTGATTTGGGATGCTGGCTGTGATCTTACCAGCTGGGAGGATGTTCCAAAGCGTCCCTGTGCACTGTGATTCAACTCACACATGTTCAGATCCCCGGACTGATTTCAGCTCCCTGGACTGATTTCAGCCCCCTGATAGGCACATGGCCCTGTTTGGAATTCCATATTCCTTCCCCATGTTTAGGAAATTTTCTGCTCTTACTTATGCAAATAGTTTACCAATATCATTCATGGTGACTCCTGCATCTTCATTGATGCCTATTAGTCTTATATTATTTCTCTTGGCATCATCTTCAAGCTGTTGAATTGTCATTTCATGCTGCTTTGTTATTTTTAAAGGTTGTATCCTTTCATGATCGTCAGCTGTTATCCTGTCCTCAAGGTCCAAAATACCATCCTCAGCTTCATATAAATGGTTTTGCCAGCTTTTTATTTTTTATTTCTTGGATATTTTTTATTTCTTGGATATCTCTTTGAATTTGTTTCATGTATCCTGCTTGTTTTCTATATTGCTCATTCAAGATTTCAATCAGTTTCCCATGATACTGTACTCTTTAGTCTATTTCTTCTCTAGCTATGCTGAGCAACTCCTTTACTAAGGTTGTCATTTCTGTCTTCATGTGGAAGCTATTTCTAATTTGATTCCCTCTGTAGCCTCATGAATTTGTTTCTTTATTTCATTTGCTATCCTTTCAGAGATTTCAGGTGTATGACTTAAAGTCCTCTACTTCAATGTCTCCTGTACTTGCTCCTGATGGACTAGATGTTTGAGATTGCATTTTTCTTTTTTGTTTTGTCATTTTCACCTTTTGGGCTGCTATTTGGTCTTTCAGTCCCACTAGTTTCAATTGTCAGTAGGGTGTGTCTTAGGGTCCTAATGTCTGGTTGATATTTGTCCAGTTTCTGGGTACTGAAAAGAGGGACAGCCATCTGAGTTCCTCCTACAGTGCCTGTTGGGTGAGTCCTATATTCTTCCTTAGCTGACTAGCCTAGGAGTAGTGATTTAAGACAACCCTTAGTTCCTGTGGTTACTATGTCTTCAGGTTGTTACAGCCAACCAGATCTCCCTGTCTATAGTGTTTGTCTTGGCTGGGACCCTATTGTGTCACTGGATGTCTCATAAGCCCTTTTAATTTTCTCCAGGTTGGGGGAGGCCTTATTGGTATACTCCTCAACCCACCTGATTTTCTTTGTATGGAGGAACAACTTACCTATGCTCTTGCCAAGCTCACCAAGCTCCTACAGCTGGCGGGAACTTCACAACTGCTCCTGTTTATCCACTGAAGACCTCTATTTTAGGGGCAAACTCCCTACACTGACAGAAACCTGCTGAGGTCCTCTGTTTGGATGAGGGGCTCCTGAGTCTCCCGTCAAGCTAGCAAGGTTAATCCACTGCAGTCCAACGTTTTGGGAGGAGGAGGAGCAGCTAAAGATCAATAGCAATACTAGGTCCAGGAGGTGGGGGGAGTCCTCAAAGGGTGGGAAGGTGGGTGTGGAAGTGGCCTGGCCTCTTTTGTGGAGGTCCAGGGCCCAAAGAGTGTGCATGGAAGCAACCTGCCCTCTGCAGTGGATGCCTGTGGTCTGAAGGGTGGGTGGGTTGGACCTGGAAGTGGCCTGCGCTTCACAGTGGTGGTCCAGGGCCCAATCTGTTGTTTTGTTGGTCTTCTGCCATGTTAGATCACTACCATAATATTCAGCAATTTATACTCCAGAAGAAAGCTTTCATTCCCATCTTTTTATTGTTAAGAAAGGGCAATGACTCTGTCAGACTGATGGTTGCTGAATGAGGGTATCATGCTAGGGTCAGACAGATTGTCAGGATGACAGTTAATGCCCATGTAGAAACTGCTGCCAGGTGTTTCAACCAGGACAAGGAGTTCATTGTTTGTAAAAGCTTGCATCCTAGATTGGAGAAATGATGAAAAAAGACAAGGTGCTATGAGGAGGCAGGTCATTATCATAATTAAATGATCCAATAGAGGTAGAAGAAATGGAGCCCATGATCCAAATGTGCCACTTCACCAGTACCATGGTGAGGAGGAAGAATATCGATAGCCCAGTTTTTGGCACTTTTTGTTTAGGTAGTTGTAGAGACTTTTAACCTTGTCCATGATGATTCTTGGCTCATTTATAAAGAAACCACATTCTTCTCCAGTATAGCACAGGTACCTGTCTTAACAGCCATAAGGATGTCGAGAGATGTTGCTTTTGGAAAGCGACTGCTGCAAGTCTATTTATTTGGTTCTGAAGTGAGTGGGTGGAGATGGTTGTGTCCTATATCTGCTGATGAAGCTCCAGGGAGAGTTGATGATAGAAATGGGTTTCCATGCCTATCCCCACCACCCCAAGGCCAGCTCCAAGTACAAAGAGAACATCTATACCAGAAAGGACTAGAACATGAATAGCCTTTCTTTCTTTCTTTCTTTCTTTCTTTCTTTCTTTCTTTCTTTCTTTTTTTCTATATATAAAGAAAGAAAATTAAAAAAATAGAAAAAGGAGAAAAAAGGTAGACTAATACAGAATTCAAAAAAATTTAACATCATAAAATCACTAGTTGATACATTAAATTTTGTCATCTTAAAAATAGTTGTTAAAGTCACAAAATCAAAGCATAAAAAGTGGCTAGACACACAAACACTGATAGTGCAAACCCTTCTGTTCAATGATCTAACAGAAACTTAGTAATATGGTTATCTGTCTTACACACTATACATACCATTATATCTTTTAGAGCACTTTCCCTCCTTTTCACTTTTGCAGTATCTATTATACATTTTGGATCTCATTACTCTTGTAAATTTCAAATGACCCTTGTTTTATTGGGTGGAGTGTGTATCATTGGCTTGGACATAAAAGGGATTTGCATAGTATCCTGAGAATTTACTGTCAGGGCTGAAACTTGAAAGATTAAGGTAAAGGACCCTGTCCTTTGGGGAGGAGACAAGTATAGGCCACTGTTTGACAACCTATAAACCAACCTTGAGGTGGGAAGACAACCAGGGTTTGATTGGGGGTGATGTTGTAAGTGCAGAGGGGAAGATCTCTCATTTATAGAGTATTTTGAGAAAAAAATATGAAGCAAGTGAGGTCAGTTGGCCAGTCATAAGGACCATAGGTAGAGGACTCATTATGGCTGGATTATGAGGATGGGATATGTAGGAGGCATTCCAGTATGTAGGGGCAGGCACATAAATATTTTGTCAGTATGGGACACAGAACCAGCATTCTGTAAGATCTATGGAATGTGATAGTGTATCATATTCTTGCAACAGAAGTTAGGAAATGGGTCAGGTTTGATGTAAGATTACTTGTGGTAGTGAGGTAGTTATTGCTGGGATGTTGATAATGGGGGGGTTTATGGGTTTTTCCTGTAGAGTGAGGAAATTGCCTTGTGTGGTTGGACTACCTAGGTCATACCTATGATGACTGTAGAAATAAAGGCCCAAAGATTTTCCTTTGACATATTGGGGATATGATGCATTTTCAATTGTGAATGTTACTTGTTCTGCCTCATCCACATAACATTTTATGGATGAGATGAATGAATCTGACTGCTTTAAAATCCTTCCTGTTGCATATATACTAGTAGTTTCACATCCACTTGTTGACATAAAACCAGTAGGGACTGACACACTGTTGGCATATTGTGGGGACTGGGAGGTTATAACCAGACTATGTTCATGACAGCTGATGCCATCAGATGACTGGCAAATTACCCCATTTTGGTCAGCTTGTTCTTTATACCAAGTTTAGGCATAAGGTCTAAGATGACAGTGGGGAATCTGAAAAATAAGTGTGGAATTGGGAGTAGTGGTAAGTTATTCCCTCATCTGAAAGAGTAAGAGTAAAAGTGTAGGCATGATTTGACTTTTGATCTGGGGGTTAGGCTGGAGAGACTGTGAAACACGAGGAATGTAAGGCCTAACAGTTGAAGCATGTTTGGGAAATTATAGACTGGAGGTGGGGTGGGCTGTGACTGTGTCATTGTAAGTAAAATAAGAGCCCAAATCCAGAGGGAGCCCATATTTAACTACTTAGTTGAGGGTGAAGAGAATTAAGATAGTTGTTATGTAGAACAGTACAAAAGTGGTTTTTAAAAAATTTTTTTATTTAAAAAGGAAAAAAACCCCAACCAAACAAAACAGAAAAAATGGTAGCAACAGTACAGAATTCCAAAGGAAAAAAAGAAAAGAACAAAAAAAAACCCCACTAAGAAATCACTACTTGATAAGTTACATACTGTCATCTTGGAAATAGTTAAGTTACAAAATTAAAGCATACAAAGTAGACATTCAAACAGTGAGACTGTCAACAGTTCTGCTCAACAATCTAACAAAAACAGTAATATGGTCATCTAAAAAAGTGGTTTTATGTATAATGTGGAAGCCCTTGCAAAAGATGGGCCAGAGTTCTGTAGCAAAGAGAATAATTATTAGGAGATAGAGAATCAGGAACCAGATAGAATAAGAAAACATGAGTTAGTCTGAGGGTTGTGGTTGTGGATCCCTGGTGAGGTGGAGATGGTTGGGTGTTACAGAGTAAAAACTTATGGTTAACTTAACACCAGCTGAATTAAATCAGCATGGTGCTGAATGTAGGTGTTCCACCTGAGGAAAGTTGCCAGCATAAATAAGAGATTTGGAAAAGATGAGTGAAGCATTGTGGGTTTCTCTAAGTGTTGCCATTTGAGCTGTTGATTCTCTTGGAGGAACTCATCCTGAATATCTTCCCCAGTATGAGTTTGACCGTTGTCATCAGAAGAGCTTGGTACCTTGTTGGTGAGAGTGGCTGTGACTTTGGGGGAGCTCTGGTCCTTCCATAGAGCATTGCTTCCTGGCTCTGGAAGGGAAGATGTGTGCCATTTAATGTCCATGACAAACTCATCATGCTGGCTTTCTGGCATGTACTTGACTGTTCTTATCATTGGAGGAGCACAGGACCTCCGTGTTGCTGAGGATGGCTATGGTGTTTTTCAGGACAGCCTTGGTCTTTGTTGGAGACCACTTCAAAGTGGCTCTCAGCAGGATTTAAAATTAACTAATTGACTTTCTATGTTTAACTGTGAATCTGTCCTAGGCCTCAGCCCCTTGACTGGTGAGAGGAACTGATTGATATTAAGTGAACCTCTATGAATCACTGGTCCTGGCTGAGGCCTGTAGTGGCCTGTGATCCAGAGATACCTCAAAGGACAAGATAAGGCCACAGCTGAGGACACCTTGGTCCAGCACTAATTAAGTAAATAGAGACTGATGCTGAAGGAATCTCACTCCTGCAGTCCACTCCTACCATAAATGTCATCCTGGAGATAAGACTGTTCTCCTAAATTGACATAATTTACTACTTGGAGAAGACTTTGAAGTGACTCCCAAGGTCCTGCTCATTTCCTGTGCTTTTCTCAGTTTCCCTGCCCTTTGTTTTGGACCTAATAAATACAGGCAGTCCAGAAAAAGTCTTTGATTTAGCCCTCAGAGTCTTGAACTCAGTTAAAGGGTTTTGACCCTCCAGGAGCCCTAAAATCATACCACTTGTCTTATTTTACTTAAAGCCTTTACCATACACTCATTTGGGAGATTGAGGATCTAGGTCAGGACTAAATAGTCTTTATTATGAGTGTGATTTCTCAGCTCCAGTGTTGAACACTCAACCTACCAGCACAGCTCCTTCACCATGCTAGCATAGACTTTCTAGCTTTCACCATTGATCTTTGGTCCTTCCTAGCACAGACCTGTAAAACAGACTGGTGTGAGTCCTTCTTGCAGGCTCTGGACCTCTAGTTGGACTCATGGGAGGTATTGTTATGGGCTCTAGGTTTTCATCTGGACTCATGCAGGACATTGCTGTGGGATCCAAGACCTTGACTGAATATTCTCTTTAGTGTTGTCAACAGATTTCCTGCACTTTCTTGTGTTTCACTCTGGGTGACCATCATAAAATATTATAATTTGTGTGTCCTGACTGTAATTGTGCTCCTCACAACCCCTGACTACAACAGTGGGAGACAGGAGATGTGATGACCATTCAGGAAGGGTACCAAGGTTTAGGAGGGCATCACTTAACCTGAGTGATGTGGAACCAGGATGGTAGTCCAGTGACCTTGATTGCCATTGGAGTTGTGAGAAAAATAGGATGGGGGCCACTCCACTTCAGTTGTATCCCTGTAGACTTAGAAGATTTGAGATAAATCAGGTCTCCTGGGGGTACGGGAAGATCTGGCTTGGTCTCATCCGAGGATTGGGGGAGGCAGAGATCAGCATGCTGCCATAACAGGTGTTGTGGAAAGAGAGAACTTGGATATAGTTAGCTAAAGGAGGGATATTTTGAGACTCAGGAAGATTGTAGAGTAGGAATAATGGACCATACATGAGTTTGAAAGGGCTTAGAAAGATAGGAGCCTAAAGAAGTGCTCTGAGCCAGGTTAGAGCTAAGAAGAGGCCAAGGGTGGTAGAACTATAAAATGAGTTTTGTGAGGTGTGTTTTTATGAGGTCATTTGACTTTTCTACTTTCCCTGAGGATTGTGGATAGTATGGAATATGTGGGCACCAAGTGATGTGTAAGCTTGAGGATAGTTGTTGAGTGATTTGAGAAATAAAGGCTGGACCATTAGCTGATTAGATATTCTGAGGTAGACCAAACCTAGGAATGATTTCTTGTAATAGAGCTTAAGTAACTATGTCAACTGTTTCTATGACTATGGAAAAGGCTTCTATCCATCCTGAAAAGGTACAGACAAAAGTAAGAAGATATTTAAAATTTTTGTGGTGGAGTGTGTGTGTGTGTGTGTGTGTGTGTATAATCTATGTGCCAATCTTGACTGAGAGTGTTCCCACAAAATTGGTGAGTATGGGGGTGAGGGGGATGGTACATGCTCCTGAGGAGAGGTTTTAGCATGGAGTTGAGAGGTGTGAGTCATCTGGTGGATGACAGCCCTCAGAGAAGGATGTGTGGCTACTGAGGCTAAGAGTCTGTATAGTGCCTGTGATCCCACATGAAAACAGTCATGTAAGTCAATGATGATGTCTAAGCCCTGCTGCCCTGGGAGAACAAGTTTTGATCCTTGGAATCCACCCCTGAGTGTTTTGTGTGTAACTTGGTTTGTGAAGCAACTGTAGTTGTTTTGGTGAGTAGTTCAACTGAGGTAGGGTGTTTGGGACTGACAGGAGAAGATGAGATGGATATGGCCAGTGTGCAGCTAGCTTGAGTTGTGTATCTGCAAAAGAATTACCCTGAGCAATGGGATCTGTAGAGTTCTGTTGTTCCCTGCAATGAATAATTGCCACTTGTTTTGGGAGCTGTCTTGCTTTGAGGAGTTTAAGGATGAGAGGTACATTAATGATGGAGCTTTACTGAGTGTTGATAAAACTTCTCTCCTGCCAGGTGGCAGCATGGAAGTGTAAAATGCTGAATGTGTACTTTGAATCAGTGTGTATATTTATGATCTTTTGCCAGTGCAAGAGCCTGTGTAACAGTGATAAATTCTCCCCTTTGTGAAGATGTCCCAGGTGGTAGTGGATTTGTATCTATGACTTGTGACTGGATAACTATTGCACAACCAGCTCTGTTTTGATTGTTGCATTTGTTGAGCTGCCATCTATGAGCTATGTGTCAAAGACTAGAGAGAGAAGTGTGAATAAAAAAATAGTTGGAAAAACAAAGGGGCTGGGGATTTAGCTCAGTGGCATAAGCACCTTCCTTGCAAGTGAACGATCATGAGTTTGATCCCTGGTACAAAAAAAAGTTGGAGAAGTGTGGTACTAGTGTGAGGAAAAGAGGTAGGAATCATCTGTACTACCTCAATGCAGTCATGGTGGGGGTTTTCTTCTGAAGAGGGGAGCAAAATCACTGGGTTGAGGGGGTTACTGGTTGCAATAGAGATGAAAGGGTCCTGAGAGAGGATTAGATGTACCTGTTGAAGGTGAGGAGTCTTTTATGTGAGACAATCTCATTGAGATGATGAGGTGAGTGTACTGTAATAGATTGTCACAATGTGAACTTTTTGGCCTTGTGTCAGTACAGTTGCAGCTGCAAGGGCTCAGAGACTGGGTTCCCCACCCTCACACTGTATTTTCTGTTTTGACAAGTAGGCTACTGTTTAAAAGGAAGTTCTCTTTGTGTACAGCATTGTGAACTTGACAAGTAGTGTACAGAGCGAAGGGTTGTGTGGGTTAGGGAGAGTGAAGGCTGGGATCCTTAGGAAAGCCTCATTTAGTTTATGAAAAGTGGAGTGTACAGGTGTAGTGGGGCCCAGGGGCTCTGATAAGAAGCCACTGGAAGCTTTGTAGAGGGGTGGAGCTAAAGCTGCAAAGTTAGGGATCAAGAAATGAAAGAAGTTAGCAAGATGAAGAAAGGATAGGATTTGTTGTTTGGTCATTGGCACTTGGAGATCCTGAAGGATTGTCTTACTACAATCTTTGGTGATGGAATGAGTGATAAGAGTAACAGTGAGTACCAAATATTTGACTATTGATCTTTAACAGGAGAGACTGTACCTATAGCTGGAGAGAAAAATGAGGAGGGTGGCCACATGTTGTGTGGCTAGGG
This sequence comes from Dolichotis patagonum, assembly GCA_004027295.1. NCBI lineage: Eukaryota > Metazoa > Chordata > Mammalia > Rodentia > Caviidae > Dolichotis > Dolichotis patagonum. The sequence goes on from PVJX010037614.1 coordinate 12,780, forward strand.
TGTGGGATGGATCATCAACATATTGAAGGAGACTGTTGTATTTGAGGTCAAACAGTGTAAGGTGAGAAAGAAAAAGGGCTTGGATAAAACATGAGGACTGCCTCTGAATCCCTGAGATAAGTTGTGGACTTACCTAATCCCTAGGTAAGTTGTGGACACTTGAGAGTGTCCAGGTCAGTCCATGTAAAAGCAAAAAGTCCTGAAAACTAGGGCATTGGGGATGGTGAAAAAAGTATCTTTAAGATCTAGGACTGTGGAGGGAGGAATATGAGAGACACAGTGTAAGGGTTTGCCACTAGTGGATGGATTGGGATAATAGCATTGTTGATTACCCTAAGGTCTTGTATCAGGCAATAGAAACCATAGATTTGAGTACAGGAAGAATGGGAGTATCATAGGGTGAATGGGTAGGTTTGAAAAAACTATTGTCCAGAAGGCACTTGATTATAGGTTTGAGCCCCTGTTGATGTTTGGGAGCAATAGGGTATTGGGTAATGCAAGGAAAGATTGAAGAATCTTGGAGGCAGATTAATATAGGCATAGCATGGATAGCGTGATGGGATTGGAGGTGTCCCAGACTATGGGATCAACAAAGGAAGGAGGGAAGGGAGGGGATGGGTTGGTAGCATATTGTGATGGCATTGGAGGATGAGAGCAGTACAGGAGGGAGAAGGTAAGGGAGAAGTTAAGCTTTTGGGGAAGATCCCTACCCAGAAGTTGTGTGGGACATGTTGGTATTACTAGAATGTGATGGATGAAGAAGAGAATTTGGAACTGCAGGGGATGGGTCCTGTTTGAAGAGGCTATGTAGGTCAGCCATCAACACCCACTACAGAGACTGAATCTACTACAGTGGCTTGAAAACTCAGGAAGAACCCTATATGTGTCCCCCAATCTACAGGTAGAAAGAGTGTCTTACTTGATATCTCCATCCAGTGAGACTTGGGGCTCCAAGAGGGATAACTTAATGGGGGCCATGAACCTCAAGCACTATCATTCCTCCTCAGTGGCAAGTCCTAATAGATCATCTAGCAATGAATATGGTGTTGAAAAGATCTCCTGTGAGGGCGAGGAATTGGTGGGTGGCTTACCTGCTGTCTGGTGGCTAGGACAGTCATTCTTACAAAGGCTCTTGAGGTTGCAGAAGGGGCAAGACTCTGGTGGAGGTTGTGGATTGGGGCATTCTTATGCCCAGTGTCCTTTGCCACACTTGAAACATGTTCCAGGAGAGGTTGGGGTGGCTCCACCTTGTTTTTATTTGCCTGTCTTAGGAACCCCAAGTGACACTGCTAAGAAATCAGTTTTATATTTAGCAATTTTCATTTTTTGATGCCTCTTATTCCTCTTTTTACTTTTGATCTCTATTGTTGAAAACATGAAAGGTTATATTAAGGAGGTCTCTCTGTGAGATTTGGGGCCATGCTAAGCTTTTTATAGTTTTGCCCAAATGTCAAGAGCACACTGGGAAATGAAATAGGAATTAACAACAATTATCCCTTCAAGAGTCTGGGTCTACATTAGTAAACTTAGAGTCTCCACATGTGAGGAACATAGAAGGGTTTTCATTAGTCTTTTGGATCTGTTCTAAAGATTGGTGTAGTTAGTGTGTTTGTGGGGTATTTTGTTCAGGCCCACAATTATACATTCAATCATTTTATGTACTTTATAAGAGCTTTATCCATTTTGATGATTGCAGTCAGGGTCTTGTTCAGGGTTTGCCACAGGCCAGGATCATTTTCAGCAATATTTGCCTATGTCTGCAATTGGATTCCTCTTGGGCTACTTTCCATAATTGAGACCTCTGTTGTGAGATGAAGGTGGTGTTCAGAATCACATAAAAATCCTTAAAATGTAAGTCATAGCAATTAGATATAAATTCAAAATCTTTAATATGTTTGTGGATCAGTGGAAAAAGAACCTAGTTTATGGTTAATCTGGGATAGGTTAGCAAAGGAAAAGGAGACATGTTCTAGTCTCTCAGGACTGGCCTGTTCTCAAAGCTGGAGTAGGGATTGGGGCAGAGAAGACTGTTGAGAGGGAGGAGTAGGTGGCCATGGGGTGGCCAGTCACCCAGCAGGCATCTGTGGCCAGTCTGAGGGTCACTGGTCACCATCTGACAGGGAAGCACAAGATGATGATTTGGTATGTGACCCACAACAAGCTAGCTGTTGTTGGTCATATGATGAGGGGTTGCAAGATGGTGACCATTTACCATGTGGCCTGTCACAAGATGGAGGTGGGCTGTCACATGGTGAGGATCACAAGATGGTGGCCACTCTCCATATGACTCACAGCAAGATGGCTGCTGAGGACCACATGGTATGGGGTCTTTTTTTAAAAATTTTATTTAAAGAGAGAAAAAAAAAGCAATACAGAAAAAAGGGTAGAAGCAATATAAAATCTCAAAAAAACCCATAAATCACTAGTTGACAAACCACATACTGTCCTCCCAGAAATAGCTGTTCATGTTACAAAATTAAGGCATACAAAGTGAACACACAGTGAGGCTGCAAACAGTTACAAAAAACCAGGATGGAATAAAGCCAATTGAGACAGTATAGTGAAATTGGTACAGAACATAAAAGCAGGTCACCAGGACAAGAGTAACAGGCAACATTGTATATCTCATTGTCTTCACAATAGTTGTTCTTCTACTAGGTAGAGCAAAATCAAAGAATTACACAACATTATAGAACACATCAACACAGAGTATTGAATAGAGCAACACCGTTGATCAGGACAAAGCAAAACGGCAATAAAAATATCTGCCTTCAGAGATAGTAGAAGGAAACTCCCCCGACTTGCTGTACCAAATATGGTCATCTACTAAGAGATACCCAGATCCCTGGATCCCAATTGTTAATGGGGGGGGGATGTGGTATGTTTGATTCTAAGCCTGTGCCCTGGTAAGCAGCAGGCTGCTTACTGGTTGGCTTGGTGCCCTAAGTTCCAACATGGCGCGGATCTCAGGAAACGCTGTTGCTTCTTGTTTCCCCGCCCTGGGGTGGCCGCGGCTTGCCAGACCACAGTCACTTCCCAGGGCGGCAGGCTGCTTACTGGTTGGCTCGGCACCCTAAGTTCCAGCCTCTTTTTTAAAAAATAATTTTATTTAAAGAGAAAAAACAAAACACAACAAAACAAAACAGAATAAAGGGTAGCAACAATACAATATTCCAAGGAAAAAAGGAAAAGAACAATAAAAAAAAAACCTAAGAAATTATTACTTGAAAATTTACATACTGACTTCTTTTTTTTAAATTTTTATTTGAAAGAGAATAAAACAAAAGAGGGCAGTACAGAGCAGATCAGAACAGGACAACATAGGCAACACAGTACTTTACATTAAGACAACAGGACATCAACAGTAGCTAACACCATATCTCTTACTCTGCTATAGTTGAGCATAGTTTCAAATATAATAATATCAAACATAACACAATAGTATAAAGCCATGCATAGAGTGAAAGAATTACGGGGCTTTCTGAACCGAATAACAGAAAATGATCAATGGGTACTATAATATCTCATTTTTGATAGAAAAAAATTTTGTTTAAAGTATCACACATATTCAAATTCCAATAAGACACAATGTGATAGATAGAACCAATGGTAGAACAAAAGAAGCATGGTAGCACTTCTAAGAAGGATGGTATTAAATCAGCAATAGCTGTCATAATGTTTTGTTTTCTTCAAAACAGCTGTTCATATCATCACACATGATATAGTCAAACAAAACAGGATAAAACCATTCCAACTGATGATTGAAAACTTTGAAAGACTTCAGAGCTATGAGATGGGGACTCATGCTTACCATAAAGTCTTATATACTCTTATCAAATCTCATACTAAGACTATATGGTATTTACACTTGTGAGTTTGGTTTATTTCGCTTAAGAGAATGGTCTCAAGTCGTGTCCATTTATTTATAAATATCTCGATGTGATCATTCTTTATAGCTGAGTAGTACTCCATTGTATAAAAATGCCACAACTTTTTTATCCATTCCTCAATTGATGGGCACTTAGGTTGTTTCCAAGATCTGGCTATTACAAATTGTGCTGCTATA
>PVJX010037615.1:0-16841 GCA_004027295.1 Dolichotis patagonum
TTTTTTTTTTGTCTTTTTGAGACAAGATCTCACTATGTAGTTCAGGCTTGCCTTGAGCTGACTTTGTAGCCAAGGTTGGTCTCAAACTTGCAACAATCCTCTTGCCTCAGCCTCCCAAGTATTGTAATCACAGGCACACACAACCATTGCCAGCTCATAACTCAGTTTTGAATGTTATTTTATTTATTTACATTTTGGTTTTTTTGTAACACTTTATAAAGGGAAAAGATATATTTTTATAATTATTTATAATACCCAGGTCAATCCTAATATTTTATTCTGTTATTAAAATACTACCATTATTGTATTTATTATTAAAGTTTAAGTTTGTTTATGGTTGTTCACTCTTTGAGAAGAAAACTAAAGCAGTCATTTTCTTATTTGTTAGTGTTGGTTTGAAATGAGAAAAAAGGCTGAAACCAGTGAATAAAAAGTAGATTTTGAATTTCTCCTAATTCTATTTCATGGTATTCTTATTTATCTAATAAGTAGTAAGTGGCCTCTAACTTTTAGCCTATGTACATTTCTAGTCACAGGCAAAATTCAGGAAAGTAGGGCCATGGATATAGCTCCGAGGCATGACACCTGCCTGGCAAGTGCAAGCTTGTGAGCACAAACCCTGGTACCCTCCATCAAAAAAAATTTTTTAAAAAGATGCAGGAAAGTCCTCAAAAACAATGAATGTTATTATTATTATAATAAGTATTAAACATGCCATAATTTTCTCCCTTCAAAATCACTAAGATAATTTCCAATAACCATAAACACTAACTAATGCATATTCTAAAGCTAATACCATGCTAGCCAGACCTACCTGAGTCTTGGTGCAGCCGTTGCATTCTGTCCAGGGGCCATACGGAGTCCACTGGCAGTGGACTGGTGAGGAAGCACTGTCTCAGTGTCAAAGGGTCCATTGGAAAACAGGTGGGAAGACAAGCAAGGGCACATAAATAACTCGCTAAAATGATCAAAAATAGTCACAAAACACACAAAAAAATCCAAACTCTTTCAAAATTGTTTTCCTAAGAGATTCTGAAATTGTCCTAAAATATATTACAACAGGGGGAAAGAAACTCATTTTGTTAAAGATTAACAGTAATCAAACATCTATTATGCACATGGTACTATTAAGATATATAGAAATAACAAAAGAGTATATCATTGGCCACAGATAGACAGAATGGCAGAGACTTGGATGTACAAGTAACCAATCAAAATACAATATTCAACATATTTAATAAATTGCATAATGGATGTCATGACTTAAGGTGTTACAGAAATATAGATAGAAGAGTGTTCACAGAGTTGGAGAAATAAGTGAGGACATACAGGAGAAAGGTTTTATACCTTTGAGGGGATAATGAATGATGAGTTGAAGAGTTATCCAAAAGTTTAACTGAAAAACAAGAAACTCTACCCTGTGAAAATGGATCAAAGATCTAAATGTTAAAATAGAATTACTTACCTGGTTGAAGAAACAATAGGTAAAACTCTTGAAGACACAGGCATAGAGAACCCCAGTGGTATGAGAAATAATAGCAAGAATAAAACAGATGGGGTTAAATTTTAAAAGTTTTGAACATCAAAGGAAACAACCAACAGAATGAAGAAATGACCTACAGAATGAGGAAAAAATTGCCTGCTATTCCTCAGAGAACTAACATAGAAAGTGTAAAGAATTCAAAACAATTAGACCTCCTCAAATTAAAAGACCCAATCAAAAATAGACAACTGCTGGGGACATAGCTCAGTGGCACACCACCTGCCTGAGTTTCATTCCTAATACCCTCCCCCCAAAAAGGGCAACTGAAATGAAGAGACACTTCTCAGAAGTACAAATAGCCAATAAAAATGTGAAAAAAATGTTCAATATCACTGGCCATTACAAAAATGCAAATTAAAATGAAACTGAGATTCTATCTAACTCCAGAAAAAATGGCCATCATCAGGAAATCAAATAATAACAAATGCTGGCAAGACTGAAGTGGGGACAGGAACCTTTCCTGCTACATTGATGGTGGAAATGTAAACTTGTACAACTACTATGAAAATAAGTATGAACATTATTTAAAAGCCTAAAAATAGAAACTCCATTTGATGCAACTCTTCCCAATCTAGGTATCTCTCAAAAGAGTTAATGACATTGTGGTACACAGATATATACATACCCATGTTTACAGCAGCACAATTCATAATAGCAGTTCTGTATGTCCATCCACTGGTGAATGAATAAAGAAACAGTAGCACATACAATGGAGTATTACTCTGCCATAACGAAAGATAAAGTTGACTTATATGTAGGAAAATGGATGCATGTTGAGGCCATAACATTAAGTAAAATAAATGAGACACATAGGCTTAAGTATCACATGGTTTCTCTTGTATGAGGAATCCAAAAATATAAAGAAAGAACAAAATAAAGGAGAATAAGTAGGGAGATAGATTCTTTTCAGATGAAAAGAGGATCAAGAAAAAAAAAAGAAAAAAGAAAAGGAGGATGAGCCCTTCCACTGGGAGCATCACAGAAGCCTGTGGAAGGCCTCAGCTGCCTGGGACCATGGCTGCTAGGCCTACCCTTCCACTAGGAACATTGTGGAGGCCCACATAAGGTCTTGGCTGCCTGGCACCACTGTTGCTGGGCCTGACCTTCCACCAGGACCAGTGGTTCAGCACACCCATCCCACGGGAACATCACAGAAGCCCACTGCAGGCCTGAGCTGCCTGGGACTGCCGCGGTTGGGCCCGCCCTGCCACCAGGAACATCGGGACCTTGGACTACAGTGGACTACCCTGCTGGCTGGATGAGAGACTCAGGAACCCCTCACCCAAACAGAAGACCTCAGCAGGCTCCAGTCAGTGTGGTGAGTTTGCCCCTAAAATAGAGGTCTGCAGTGGGTAAATAGGAGCAGAAGTGAAACTCTCTGACTGTAAGATGTTGGTGAATCTGACAAGAGAGTGGGTAACCCACTCCCCCACACAGAGAACATCAGACAGGTTGAGGAGTGTACCAATAGTGCCCCCCCCAACTTAAAGAAAATTAAAAGCACTTATGAGACCCCCAGGGACACAGTAGGGCCTCAGCTGACACAAACACTATAGCCAGGGAGATCTGGTGGCCTGCAACAACCTGAAGATACAACAACAGCAGGAACTAAGAGTTACCCTACATCAATACTTCTAGGCTAGTTAGCCCAGAAAGAATATAGGACTCACCCAACAGGCCCTGTAGGAGGAATTCAGGAGATTGCATCTCCTCTTCATTGTGATATCCAGCAATTTGAAAAACATCAAACACACAGTAGGAACCTAAAACACAAACTACAGAAAGTTGTGACTGTTGGGATAGAAAGACCAGAAATTTACCCAAATGGTGGAAATGACTAAATGAAAAGGCAAAATGCAATCCCAAACATCTAGTCCATCAGGAGCAAGTACAGGCGATAATGAAATGGAGGAACCTAAAAGTCATATACCAGAAATCTCTGAAAGGATAACAGATGAAGTAAAGGAACAGATCCATGAGGCTATAGAGGAACTCAAATTAGAAATAATGTCTTATGTAAAGACAAAAGGAAAAACCTTAGTAAATGAGTTGCTCAACATAGCTAGAGAAGAAATAGGTAAACAAAATACAGGAGCATAGGAAATTGACTGAAACTTTGAATGAACAATGCAGAAAACAAGCAGAATCCACAAAACAAATTCAAAGAGATATGCAAGAAACAAAAAACTGTATTGAAAGCCTGAAAAGCCATTTAAATGAAGCTGAGGATAGAATTTCGGACCTTGAGGATAGGATTGCACATAGCGATCATGAAAGGGTAGAACTTATAAAAACAACAAAGCAGCATGAAATGACAATCCAGCAGCTTCAAGATGATACCAGGAGAAATGATGTTAGATTAATAGGCCTAAGTTAGGAGGCAGGAGACAATGCAAAGGATACAACTAAACTGTTCAAAGAAGTAATGGCAGAAAATTTCCCAAACATGGGGAAAAAAATCTGATAAATGAATAAGTGAGGCATATAGAATGTCAAACAGTCATAACCAACATAAATCTACAGCCAGACATATAATAATTAAGATCTCAGACATACAGCATAAAAATAGAATACTAAAAGCTGTTAGAGAAAAGACACAACTCACCTATCAAGGCAGACTTATCACCTATCAAGGCAGACTTCTCAGAGCAAACCTTCAGGTTAAGACGAGCTTGGAGTATTTCAAGTCCTTAAAGAAAACAACTTTAAACCCAGACCGATGTACCCAGCAAAACTGTCTTGCAAATTTAATGGAGAAACAAGATACTTCCATGACAAAGAACAACAGAAGAAATTCATGTCCACCAAACCAACCTTAGAAAGAGTGCTGAAGGATATCCTAGATAGAGATTAAAATGACCACAATCTCCAGAACAACAACAGAAAGAAATTACCAGGCTGGACAAGAAATTAAATAAGGGAGAAAATCAGGAAACTAACAATAGGAACACAACATGGCAAAGTCAAGCCAGTACATATCAGTGATATCCATAAATATAAATGGGCTCAATTCACCTATCAAAACAAACAGGTTGATGGAATGGATCAAGAAATAGGATCCCACAATATGCTGTATACAAGAAATGCATCTGACTCAAAAAGAAACTCATAGATTAAAAGTTAAAGGATGGTGGCCCTGCAGCAAGGCCAGCATATTGCTGTAGCTGCTGGTTTCAAACAGGAGCCTAAAGAGAATTCTTTCTGTGGTCTGTTGGCCGTTTCAGAACTTTGGAAATGAAATGGTCAACTCATCAGAAAGAAATAGCAGGTGAGTATGGCAGACTTTCCGAGGCCTGCAGGAGAGAGACCCTGGCTCTTCGGTTCCTGCACTGTGCAGTTGAGTTGGGGTGCCAGAAGAACAAGGAGCTCCTCCCGTCTCTGGGAGGCAGCTGTGATCCTGCTGGCACGCCAGCTGAGAATCAGACATCTCATATCATCCTGTCCCCTGTCCCGTGTCCCCCCCCATTAGGAAGTGGGAGCCAGTTAACTACACATCTTGTGAAAAGATTGGCTATGTTATTTAGTATGAGCTCCCCATATGCAAAGATATGCATAACCATTTGGAAGAAAACAAGAGACAATATGACAGATAGTGAAGATCTCTGGTTGTCTAGCTTTGAAATTTATGCTTTCTTATGTCCCGTTCTGTTCTGTTTTGTTGTGTTTAATTTTACTCCCTTTAAATTAACATTTAAAAATATATATATATATATATAAAGAGGGGAAAAGAAAGTGCTCTAAAGGATATAACTGCATGTATGTTTAAGTGTATAAGATGGATGACCATATTACCGTTTTTGTTAGATCATTGAGCAGAACTGTTAACAGTCTCACTGTTTGAATGTCTACTTTGTGTGCTTTAATTTTGTAACTTGAACAACTATTTCTAAATGACAGTATATAATTTATCAAGTAGTGATTTCTTAGTGTTTTTTTGTTCTTTTTTTCCCTTTGGAATTGTGTATTGTTGCTACCCTTTTTTCTGTTTTGTTTTGTTGTTTTTTGTTTTTTTTTATCTTTAAATAAATTTTTTTAAAAAAAGGAGGATGAGAGATAGAGGCAGGCAAGGGCTGAGGATTTAGCTTAGTGGAGTAAACACCTGCCTGGTGAGTGCAAGATCATGAGTTCAATCCCTGGTTAAAAATAAATAAACAAAAAAAAAACTTTAATAAGAGACATTATGGTAGCCATTGTTGGTTTTCCTATTGTCTCTTTTGAAGGCCTGTAATGCTTTTGTTCTTTTGTTTGATCCATTTCATACTATTTTGTTTTGTTTGAATTCATTGTGCATGAAGATATTAACAACTATTTTGAAGAAAACAGATATTATGGTAGCCACTGTTGATTTCCTGTTGTCTTGTTTTGAAATCCTGTGTTGTTTTCTATGTTTTGTTCAGACCTGCTTTGTTCTGTTTTATTTTGTTTTGTTTTGTTTCATTCTCTTTAAAATAAAAAAAAAGTGCAGGGTATGATGGCTCACACCTTTAATCCCAGCATTTGAGAGGCTGAGGCAGGAGAATCCAAGTGAGTTCAAGACCAGTTTGGGCTACAAAGTGAGCTTAAGGCTAGCCTGAACTGCATAGTAAGACCCTGTTTCAAAAAGACAAAAAATAAATAAATAAATAAATAAATAAATAAATAAATAAAATTTTTAAAAAAAGAGATGGAAGCAGGGAAAGAAAAGGAAAGAAAGGGGATGAAAAAAAATTGAGATGTGTTGTGTACATATATTAACTCCCCATAAAAACATGTAATCATTATGTAATGCAAAGTGTAGTAATATAAAATAAAAACTGAAGAACAGAAGGCTCTGTGAGATGTAGGAAACTTAAAAATTTGCAGAGGCTTAACAGGAATTTTGGTTTAAATGTTCCCCATGTTCACTTAGGCTATCTGTCAAGCACACACCAAGTGAGGCAATATAAACTTAAACAATTCCACTCAGGGGACATGTGGAAATGGAGAGTTGACACTTGTTATGATGCCAGCTGTGTAAAACACCTGGCTTTGCCCTAAGAGACTGAGGAAGATCTGACAAAACATAGAGAAATCAGAAGTCCCAATTTCAGGATTCCTAGCACATCTTGCAGCTGGTAGATGTCTTGAGCCAAGTTGATTATTGTGTACTGTGAGGCAGTCAGATTACCTTGAAAGAAAGAAACCCTATTCGGCAGTGTTCACACCTCAAGAAACCAATCTTAAGTATCTTAATCCTTAAACAATCTGAACTTATAGCTGTCTACTTTGTGTCTCATGGAAAGGCAGAGACCCTCCCCAAAGCACGGAGGTTTCCCCATGACAGCTTGCTTCGCTTTCCGTGCTCCATGGTCTGATGTGACCCAGTTCAGGACCCTTAGCTCACTTATATTGCAAGGAACAGCCTCAGGATCTGAATCACCCAGGAAATCCTCAGTGCCATCTCACCCTCTCTGTAATCCAGGTCCTGTCACAGCCCCTGACACATATTCTGATAGTTCCATCAAGTGATCTGAACTGTTCCCATCAATCTGATAGCGAAAGCAAAGTAAGGTCATGAGTAAATGATTCTGGCTTTTTTTTCCAGGTCTCAAGAGTGGATAAATCTATTTTCTTAAAATACTCTCTACCTCTGAAACCCACAGAATGTTTCATAAGGATTACATTCAAAGTTCAAGTTCTGCTCTAGGAAGTGGGACTCTGAATCATAGATAAAACCACAGCACTGGGGCAAAAGCTTGTAGGTATTTTTAGTCTTCAGCTATCTGCTTTACAGAGAAAAAATAAGCTAATATAAGAATAAGAATAAGGCATACTTTTGTTATTATTGTGTTTTCCAAAAATATAGAAGAACAAAATTTATTGGAGGGATAAGCATGATCAAGATGTAATGTGAAACTTAGATCATACTACAAAGTTTCCATACAAAATTAACACTTTTAGTGGTTTCTACACACAACCAAAAGGTTCTCACCTTGAAAAAACTTGAAACTCTCCTGCAAATCCCACCAAAATAAATATGCTTATTACCTGGAGAAGAAAAACAATAAAGCATTAATGGTATTATTTTAGCTTTCATTTTTTCCCTTTTTTAATTAGTATGTATTTGAAATATAAAACAAATACATTCATCAAGGGGAATCAGTATGTGTACATATATACATCAAAGCTTTCCTTTTTAATGAGCTGAAAACTAATACATTTGTATAATTCCTGATTTCTGGGTTTGGAATATAAAAAGTCAAAGAGCCATGTAAAAAGCTAAGCTTTCTTAGCTTTTCTTTTAAGATACCATATCAAATAGAAGTTTGAAGGTTCTTTCAAAAATTAAAAATAGAACTACCATATGACCCAGGAATTCCACTAGTGTGCATATATCCAAAGGAAATTAAATCAGTATGTGTATGCAACATCTCCACTCCTATGTTCATTGCAGCTTTAGTCTCAATAAAATAGAAAATCAGCCTAAGTGTTTGTCCCTGGATGAACATATTTTCAAAATGAAGGAATGAAAGTACAATGCTTATACCATAGGAAAAGAAAAAGAAAATATACCACACAATGGAATACTATTGAGCCTTTTAAAAAGAAGGAACCCCTGCCCTTTGTGATAATGTAAATGAACCCACAGGGCATTATCTTATGAAATAAGCCAAGAACAAAAAGAAATGTCACATAATACCTCACTTGTAAGTGGAATTTTAAAATTTTGAGTTCATAGAAGTAGAATTACCAGGGGCTGAGGACGATGGGGTGATGGGGAAATAATGGTCAGAGAATAAAATTTCAGTTAGACAGGAAGAGTACGTATAAGGGATAGATCTATTATACATCATGGTGATTTATTATATAATAATGTTTCATATTCTTGAAAATTGCTGGGAGAAGATTTTCAGTGTTCCCACCACAAATGTGAGGTAATACATACATTAATTAGCTCAACTGAGCCTTTCTAAAATGCTTTGTATTGTAAAATATGATGTACATAAGTATATGCAACTTTTAATTTAACAAATAGAAAATTGTAAGGTAAAATTCTATGTAATTCTGTGGACTATGTCTTGTGCTATTCATTTTTTTAGAGACAGAAAGGGATTGGGCAATGTGTAGACAAGGAAATTGAAAATGCTCCACCAATTTAAATGGCCTCAGGCATTTCCTTAGGGTGTCCACATCTTTCAATCTCTGACTCTACTCCTCCCTCTCTAACTTTAGCTACCACACAGACACCTACAGGGGAGAGAAAGCCTGGAAGAAGCAGCAGTGCTGAAGACTGAAGAGTTAAAAGGGAAAGGAACTCTGTGATTGAGTAATCAAAACTTGAGGCATAAACTGTAGGCAGGGGGCGGTGACTCTCATCTTATTCCTTAGTACTGTAGGTGGTTCCCTCAGAGCTTAAAACACCCCTGAGGCCTTTTATAATCATTTTTATGTGGTAGCACATAAATATTGAGGATCTGACAAGTTTCAAAAATATATGCAAGATGTGATTATATTTCATTTGAAAACTCAAATGAATATTAAAAAACAAATCTAGAAAGAATATAACAGAGGATAATAGTTTATTTCTGGTTGTGAAATTATAGGTAGTTTCTATTATCTCATTTTTATTTATATCTATTCTACTTTTACTGACAACTGAAGGTGAAGATGCATAATTAAACTCCTCACTAGTAACTCTAAGAATATCACTCCCATTCAGTCCCAACTCAGTTTAAAATGCCTTAAAATCATCCGACATTTCAAGAGGCCAGTATTCTTTGTCTTCCACCTACCAAACATCTTTTCGCTCATTACACCTATAGTTTCTTTCTAACAGTTTTTTCCAGACTCTTCCCTTAGCCTTCCTACATCAACCACCCTCTAACTGGATATCTTACTTTTAGTTGTAAAATCCTACTTGCCTTCTTCTAGCTTTTGAAACTGTGGACAGCAGAGAAAAGAGTAAACAATGATGAATGAAGCTATAAACATTTTTTCCTTCAATAAATGTGAAGCATATAATGTTTAAGTTTTTTTTTTAATTATAAGCTATATGGGTTTTCCATGTGCTTTTCTTCTGTGTTATGGCAACTTTTGTTTCTCTTAGACAGCATGTCACTGAATTTTACTCCTCACCTTTAGGCATTAACAAATACTCATAATGTGAGAAAATAAAACTTCTAGAAAATCTAACATTCAAACTTCAGTGTATCATTGATTTTAAATTTCTCACTTACTTCTAGTTTCTGAGTGCATCTAATGGGGAAAGTATGGGACCCACATCAAAATCCTCCCCTTACTCCTGTCACCACTGCTCAAGGTGCCATCTTCTTCAAAGTCAAAATAGCAGTAGTGAGAGGGATAAAAATCAGAAAAGATTTTTCTGGATTGATCCAGTGGGAGTCTGGTGATGGTAAATCAGAGAGTAGCTGTTTGAATGCTGGCTCTTTATCTCTCAAGGTGTTTTGTTGTTCTTTGGCGGTCTCCATACTGGAGAGCTATAAGGACTCTGCCCCAGCACAAATGATGCATCACTTGACTTTCAACACTGCCTGCCCTACAGGAGTCCTTTCTGTGCCGATCCCCCATGTTGGGGTTGCATCATCCTGTCTGTGGTCAGTCTCTCAGGCAGACATCTTGACTGTCCAAACCCGTGTGTGTGTGTGTGTGTGGTGTGTGTGTGTGTGTGCACGCACGCATGTGTGCATGTGTATGTGTGTATCACTGGGTATTAAACCCAGGGCCTTTACATCTCCAGTCCTCTTTTATTTTTCATTTTGATACAGGGTCTTGCTAACTTGTCCAACTGTCTTCTTTTAAGGTCCACTCCTGGTTCATGGGACACCTGCCAGACCCTGAAAGTCCAGGTTGTACTCAGAGCTGCTGAGTTGATCTACTCTGCTAACCACAGGCCTGTGCCTTTCATTTTTCCCCAAATGTGCATTGAGTATCATCCTCTTTATTCTTCATATTTCAAAGAACACAAGCTGTCATACGGTTGAGCTGGGGATGTCATGAGCTTCACCAGACAGATTTAAGGTTACTTTTCATTTTATAATATTGATACAGTGTCTAACATCTCACTTTAAAATCTGAGAGTCCTGAATATTATTCTTAGTTTTTGACTGAGCCAAAACACGTGTCATGAAAGGATTGATTTTTAAAATCCTAATAGATGGGGTGTTTGTTTTGTTTTATTTTGTTTTTTGAAATAGAGTCTTTGACTGTAAATTCATTATGTATTCCAGGCTGGCCTCAAACTTACCCTTCCCCTGCCTCAGTCCCCCACCACCATTCCCAGCTCATTAGATGGTTATTAAAGAATTTCAACCAAATTTTAGGAATTAACTTTTCATCATAAGTATCTTAACCATCACCTTCCCCATATACCTACTCCTTTTTTAATCCATCAAGGTCTGTTTATTCCAAGGCCAGCTCTGTTCATGAGTTATACAAGCTGAGTCTACTAACAAAAATAAATCTTAAAACTTTTTTGGCTAAGACCCTGGAATGGAAGCAGTTATTTTTCCTTTCCTTGAGAAAGAATATCATAAATAAACAAGGGAGATAAAATAGTCACAAATAAATAAGCAGCTACATGAATGACAGAGATACAAGCTGACTCCACAAAATGAGTAGCTCAGAATTAATTAGGTTGTGAGACAGAGTATTTTTGTACTGTGTCAGTGTAACAGCTGGAAATACAGCCTCTGATTCCTCCATTCTCACTCCTGGAGGAGTTGTAACCCTACCTGCTACTTCTGGTATATCCCAACACCAGCCCTCATTTGAGTCATCTCTGATTCTGATCATGCCTTAGGTTCACAGATTCCAGACTGAATTCAGTTCTAGGGAAACATCATAAATGTCTGAACACAGGCAGTTAAGGGAGAGCTTCCCTGGTTTTGAAGTCCTCAAATGTCTCAGACCCAAATTATCTACCATAAAAGAGACATTGAAAGATTCACAGAGGATTCTGAAATTATCTCTCTGAATTAATTTACATGGGTAGAGGAGGAAGCAAAAGATTATTCTCCTTAAAAATGCCAGGCATAAAGCCATTTCTAATTTCACAAGAGTCGATGGCTTTCTCAATTGTTCTCTCTTTCGAACATATCCTAAAAATACAGTCTTTCCAGTTTACTTGAAAAATAAGAATACCTGCTTTCAAATATAGGTAGGAATTTGCCATTCAGCTTAGAGTAAAATCATTGCTTTGTTGATATTCTATCAACCAATTAAAGTATAAAAGCATATTTATTGTGACATTAAAATGCCCATAAATGAATGTGAAATACATTTTCAAGCACAAAACAATTATTAAGATGTCTCCTCATAAAATAAATTGATTGACAGTTCATATAAATATTAGGAAGAAATCTTAGCTAGATGACTTTAGTGAGATCATCTCATTCTTTTTGAGCTTGCAAATATTCCAAACTTTTAAATAGAAATACATGTTAGAGTAATAGGGATTAAATTGTACACCTCTAACTTTGTAAGTCTACTTAGTAGTGTAGCATCATAACATTAAGCAAGTTAACTTTATGAGTATGTGTTTAATTTTTAATTATTTAATTCTGTATAAGGCAAAGGTCATTCAAGACCTGTATCTTATTTCTCTTCTCATCCCATTAGAGAGTATGAATTCATACAGCAAATGGGAAGCATATGAAGGCAAACATAATCCAGCTAACACGGATACAAAACCCTTCCTCCAATATTACAGTGAACATCTTTAAAGTTTAAATACCAAAATTTAAAATAATAACAAATTGAATTTATTTTTGCATCACAAACATCTATGAAGGTAATTTCTGTCTTTGGTCTGTGTGTGTGTGTGTGTGTGTGTGTGTGTGTGTTGTGTATTGAACCCAGAGCCTTCACATTGAGCCGTATTCCCAGATCTTTTATTTTTTTTTGAAACAGGGTCTTCTTAAGTTGCTAAATTGTCCAAGTTAGACTCTAACTAGTGATCCCCCTGTCTCAGCCTTTCAGAGTGCAGGGATTACAGAACGGTATCATCACACCCAGCTCTGTCTTTGGTCTTGTCTTTAGTTGAATAGTAATTTTTAAACATATGTGGCCATTTTGCATTGATCCAACATGTACCTATGGTAAACCTTCCATTTTATCACTTGACCTTCACCACTGCCCATCTACTTATACCTTCTATGTTCACAATCCTGACTCTTTAATTCAAGATCTTAAATTCTAAAGCTTCAAGTGTGCAAATTCACTTTCCTATAAAACTCTTAGAAAAGTTCACCCAAGCCTCATTGCATGTCTCCAAACCAAAACAAAGACACTGAAGCAAAAAAAAAATTTCTCTATGAAATAACAATAGTACTCTTGTATTTCTTTTCAATTTTCCCAGAATTCTCATAAACACTGTTTTCAATTCACTCTTCCCACACATCTGAATATATACTTTATCTAAAAAATAAGAAAAAGTGCTTCACTTTGGCTGAACTATTAAAACTAATTCACTTTGGATGAACTATTAAAATATATTTAAATAACAATTTTTAAAATTGCTTTCAGATATTTTCTTCTATAGCTTCCTGTGTCCTTCTCTTTATTTGATTTCTTATAGTTAAGTATTGCCTTCCTTGGGATAGCTTCATTTACAAAAGTAATGAGATTATTATCTTACCTTCATGTTTGGAAAAACATTCAGAGCAAAAAAAGGGGGAAATTTTCCTTTGTAAGGGCCTGGTAAGTTTTCAACAGCAGGAAGGGATCAGCAGGCAGTCTCCCCTTGGCATCTCCTGCTCTAGATTGTCTTAGCACCCTTTTATAGAGCAAGTGGTCCTGAGACTTTGCTCCTACCCCACCCCGATTCTCAAGGGACATAAAGAGCCTCCCTCTGTACTTCATCTGTGCCTTGAAGCCAGATGCATCTTATCAATTACACAGGCTTTAGCTACAACCAGCTGGAAATGTTTGGAAGACACAGATATGTTTCTGAGAAATATAATCTGTAAATCAAGAGAGACAGAAAATGCTCTCAGTTCAATGTTTAAAAGATTTCCAACTCAAAGTGACTCTGTGTAAGGCAAAGGATAAACCTCCTTCCTGTTTCAATCAGCTAAAATGAGCAGATGTTTTCATGATACTCTCAAAGATCATTATAAACCAGACTTTGAGATTAAACATTTTGTGAGGGAAAAGATCTTGCCTTAGTTCATTACTATAACAAAATACCTGGGACCAGGGTTTTATTAAATAGAGAGTGTTTGTACTTCACAGTTCTAGAGGATGGGAGTCCAAGAGTACCATGCCAACATCTACTTAGCCTATGGTAAAGACCTTCTTGCTGCATCATTACATGGCACAGTACATCACACTGTGGCAGAGACGCCACCTTGAGTCTCTTTTCCTCAGTCTATAAAACCATTGATTAGTGCTCCCCTCTCATGACCTCATCTAATTCTAGTTACTTTCCAAAGGCTCCACCTCTAAATATAAGTCACATGAATGTGGGGATTAAGTTCCCAACACATGAAATTCTGGGACCACATTCAAACTATAGGAGATTTAAATGAAAGCAAAACACTTAGGAATAGAATTTTTCCCAAAACAAAATATAGCCTAAAGACATGCAATGTCTATCCTCCCATGCTTAACTTACACAGAATAATTACAAAGAGCATCATTTGTTGCAAATGTATTTCAAGGTATCGCTCACTTTCTCAAGAACTTCCTATAATCTCTTAACATTCAGATCTACATGTTGGAAAGATCTTGTCAAGGTCATCATTTATGTCCATTTTCCCTCTTCAGTTTTTTCCTGGTCTCTGGAAGATCTCCATTTTTTTTTTTTTGTGGCCTTGTATCAACTCAAGTAGTTTGCTAACATCATTTTCACAGATTTTATGGAAGTTTGCATTTTTTGCAAGATTTCAGATTTATTACTGGAATTAAGTGACAGCTTAATGCTGCTAGGGCATTATGGATAATGTACACCTAAATGTTAGTAGATGAAGAAAATGTGAGTAGAGAATAGTTTAAAAATAAGTATTCCTCTAGTGAAGACTTTCTGGTTGTAGTAACTTTTTCTTTCTGTATCCAGAGCTCTTGGATAATAGGAATAATCACATGCCCCTAACAATGGGGGGTTTTCCAGATACAAAGATTCTGTGTATTTTGTTCACATGCTTAGTAATTGTGTGGAGGAAACTTTGCCCTGATTCCTGAAATACTTTTATTCAACTATGAATTCCAGTTGTCATGGACTCTTATTAAGCACTCACTGTGCAACTGTACATCCAGCAACACTTTTAGTTTAGGTTCTCCCAATATAATCAGAGTTTTTTGTTTGTTCAGTTTTGTTTTGAGAGGCGACCCTGAAAATGCCCTGTTGGTAGTGGAGATATGAGGCTGAGAAGAAAATCAATAAAAGGTGCTTCACAGAGCAAGAGATTGTGATGAATTTGAGCACAATCCCAATGAGAAACGCTTCAAAACATAGCAGATTATGTCATAAAGTTAGTCCAAATAAGAGGTAAGGAAATAGGGCTATTTGTCCACCAATGCTCTGTCTGCTACTGATGCTGGCCTCTTCATTCACCCACTGAGTCTGGTACTTTATGGTTGCTATAGGCACAGGGCATGCACCTTCAGTTAGAATTAGAAGGTCTTAAAGTGCAGAGTTTCAAATATTTGTTACATATGCAGGTGTTTGCTTTGGTCACCTAGACTCTAGTGCTGAGGAAATATGAGCGTGACACTAACAGCATTTCCTATACAATCTATTCATGCATGTTACTAATTTGTCCCTTCAGAATTCAGCAAATATTAGGTGCAAGAAATACTAAGGTGTTTAATAGGCTATGAGCTTGGTGAAGTAGAATTTTGAGTTATATCTGTACTTTCATTCCCAATATACTAGAAGAAACTATATTTGTACAATATCCTTAACCTAGAAGATGATTCAAATGTATCTATGATAAGTTAAAGTTTCAATTGTTCAGCTTTAAATCTCAAAAGCTCTTCAATTCTACAAGATTTATAAAAGCTCCCTTTCCACAAACAATTTGAAATCTCCACCTCTGCATCTTTGTCCTGACATGAGTATCTCTTCTGTCAGGAATTCCAGACACTGGAGCCACTAGAACAAGGGCTTAAGTATAGGTAGGGGTAACAATGTG
Source organism: Dolichotis patagonum (assembly GCA_004027295.1). NCBI lineage: Eukaryota > Metazoa > Chordata > Mammalia > Rodentia > Caviidae > Dolichotis > Dolichotis patagonum. The sequence goes on from PVJX010037615.1 coordinate 15,655, forward strand.
TAAGATTTGACTGTTAGAATAGGCTGTGTGGACTTTATGCAAACCTTGGTGGGAACTCACCTACTGAAAGTCCTTACAGAATCAAAGCAATGCATTAAGATGATTGAAGCACTAAGGAGTGAGGAGGGAAGGAAAAGGCATGACTTGGATTTATTTCAGTAATCTAATCAGGACCTTAACGAAGAGATAAAGAAACTAAGAGAATTCAGAAGCTTAGTGATTAAACGTGGTTTCAAATTTGACTAAGAGAATTGGAAGAATTTAAAAACACATTAAAAGAGGAGGAAAATAGAAAGTCAAAGAGAAAAAAATAGTTTTGGAGAGGGAACATTTTTACTTTGGGGAAGCACTGAACAAATAAGTAGAATGTAGATCTTTCGAGGGAGACATAAATTCCATTTGTACAGAGGACGTAGGTGGGAGCACAAGAGTCTTGTAGAGACTGATTACAATAAAGCATAACACCACAAGAAATACCCCATTCAATGAACAAAAAGAAAAGTCATTAAGAAGAGACAGAGAATAGTTATAGAAGAGGAAATCCGGATGTATCCACAAACCAATTCAAGAGCATTTGAAGAAAGAGAGGTCAAACAAATTAGGTGGAAAGAATAAATATAGAAGGAAGAACAGGGCACTGCAATTGTGCCATTGTTGGTGAACTTAAGGCAGAATTCTCTGGCTTATTTTCCACAGACATCTAGCATTGCAAGGTATTTTTTTAAATAAATTCATAAATAAGCATAAATGTGTAAAATAGAACAAGATTTTTCAACTTTTAAACTACTTTCATGAGCAGCATCTCAGGCTGTCTCTTAGGGACCTGAAACTCTCGGACCCATAGAGTGGCCTGGGCTGCTTGGATCGAAAGTCTGCGCAGACCTGCATCTCGGCGTGACTCTTTGGGACTGGAAAGCACGCCCTTCATCCACAGGGAACTGCCTGGAGATCGGCATCTGGGCTGGGTCTGTTTGGGCCCCTAGCCCCGCCCTTCACCCCCAGGAAGTCTCCCAGAAAGCAGCATCTCGGGCTGTCTCTTTGGGACCTGAAACTCTCGGACCCACAGAGTGGCCCGGGCTGTTTGGATTGGGAATATTGTGGAGACTGGCATCTTGGCCAGGTCTGTTTGGGACCGGGAACTTTTCAGAAACCAACATTCTGGCCTGACTCTTTGGGACCTGTAGGCC
>PVJX010037616.1:0-16831 GCA_004027295.1 Dolichotis patagonum
TGGGTGTAGTTTTATTTTGGTTATGGCTGTTTGGAGTTCTATATGCTTCACTTATCCAGATGTCTGTTTCTCTTCTCATGTTTGGGAAGTTTTCAGCTATTACTTCTGTAAATATCCTCTTGATATCATTTGGGCTGTCCCCTTCTTTTTCATTTATCCCTATTAATCTTATGTTATTTTTCTTTGCATCATATTGCAGCTGTTGAGTTGTTATTTCCTGGTTCTTTGTTATTTTTTAAAAGATCTTGTCTTTCCTGCTCACTGGCTGCAATCTTATCTTTGAGGTCTGAAATTCTATCTTCACTTTCATTGAGGCGGTTTTTACAGCTTTCAATAGAATTTTTGATTTCCTGTATATCTCTTTGAATCTGCTTTATGCATTATGTTTGTTTCTTATATTGTTCATTCAGGGATTTTATCTGTTTGCTTTGTTCCTCTAATTTTTTAGCTGTGTTTTCACTAGATGCGTTCACTATTTCTTTCACTATTTTTATCAATTCTTCTTTGACCTGGGCAAGTATTTCTGATTTGAATTTTTCCATAGCTTTCCCTATTTGCATATTTATTTCATTTGATATCATTTCAGACATTTCAGGTGTATGGCTTCTTTTTTCTTCTATGTACACGGCTTCTAAGCTTTCTTGGGGAGGGCTAGGACTTTGAGCCTGCCTTTTGGTCTTTCCTTTTGTCATTTTTCTATATTTCCTTACTTTGAGCAGTGTTCCAAAGCTTTCTCTGCATGTGTGGCAAATTACCTCTTACACCCTCAGTTCCTGAGGGGCAGTGGCTCCCTCACAGGCTTTTGGCTTCCTCACAGGGTCCTAACTCCTCTCTGTGGGCTCCTGGCTCCCTGAGTTGTAAGGCGAATGCTGGGTGTGGTCACTCTTGAGCCTGTGGAATCTCAGGCAGGCCAGGCCATCGTGCTTTGTCCCAGGCAGGTCTCCCGGAGGTTCCCTCCGAGTGAAGGGTGGGCCTACAGGTCCCAAAGAGTCAGGCCAGAATGTTGGTTTCTGAAAAGTTCCCGGTCCCAAACAGACCTGGCCAAGATGCCAGTCTCCACAATATTCCCAATCCAAACAGCCGGGGCCACTCTGCGGGTCTGAGAGGTTCGGGTCCTAAAGAGACAGGCCATGATGCTGGTCTCTGGGAGGCTTCCTGGGGGTGAAGGGCGGGGCTATGGGCCCAAACAGACCTGGCCCAGATGCTGGTCTCCGGGCAGTTCCCTGCAGATGAAGGGCGGGCCTACCAGTCCCAAACAGTCACGCCGAGATGCAGGTCTGTGCAGACTTTCAATCGAAACAGCCCGGACCACTCTGCGGGTCCGAGAGGTTCGGGTCCCGAAGAGACAGGCCAAATGACTATATCCTAACATGGCACCGCACATTGACTGCCTGTGGTCTCAGCCGGTGCTTGCAGGCAGAGCACACTCTGTCCCATGAAACAGTGTTGAGCAGGACATCCACTTACAACAAAGGAAGTGTGGGGTGGGCCTGTGGCCACAGAAGCCTCTGGTCGTATCACAAAATGTGCCATCTAGAAGCAACCACTACACAGTGCAAGAACTGCTGAGTGGATACACAGCTGAGGATTCAGCTCAGAAGTGATTCTCTGAAAGGGTGAGGGACTCTCAGACAACTTGGTAAGTCACTGTGACCTTGCAGGAGGGTCACAGGGACTCAAAGGGTAAAAGGGAATGCCTGCACTTACAACCACTTCTTGGGATCCAATGGAGTCTTTGTGCTTCTCACCTCCTTCATGGAGGTCCTTGTGCCCCAAAGGGTGACACTGTTACCAAAGAGCCCAGGAAAGTCCTCACAAAATGCAAACTGCAACTGACACCAGGAAATACAGATTCCTTATGTCTAGGGACCAGCAGACAAAAGAAGAGTCACAGTCTGGGCAGGTGTAATTGCCCCTGATCAGCAGGGGAGGGGAAGATCATTCTTGGAAAACTGAACAGAGAGGAAGTTACATGTGCCATAGGCAGCCCATTGGGCATCTCCTGTATTCACTGCTAGGTGACTTGGATATGGGGGACTCCCCATTGTTTTGACTGAAATGACTTTAGAATTGTGCTGCAGACTATAATGCTTTTTGATTGGTTCTTATTTCTTGCTTTCTTTTCACAGGTAGGATCCTTACATTGTAATCTGAAGTCTATTTTTCATAGGGCTTTCCCCCCAGAGGTCTCTGGCGCTTCTAATCCTATCTGATCACCTGCTGATCAAGAGACCAAGACTACACAAGATGCCATTCTTCTCATGGGCATCTGCTTTTAGATTTCCTAGAGTGATGATGGTGAACCTTTAGAGCTTGCAAGGATACAAACAGCTCGCTGTAGGATGTGTGCTGTTAGTTTGCCACCACAGTCCTAGTGCAAATACTATGTAAAGGCAGAAAGTTAATACCAAAGATTTTAACTGCAAGCCTGGTGGCAGGCATTTGGGAACACCTTCCATGTGCTCTGGTACTTGTGTCTCTACTTATTCCTCAGCTGTGTTTTTTTTCTGGTTGACTTAACTGGCAAGTATCATAGGTAGTAGGCTTCAGAATCAGACAGGTTGGGGGTTCATATCCTGGGTTTGCTACGTGTTAGCTTTGGAAGCCTACCTGGAAAAGTAGAAAGAGTAACACTCGTTAGGTTAGGAAGTGTTTAATTGAGAAAGTGAATATAGTGTGTAGTATACAGTAAAAACCCAGTAAATTACAGATACACTAGTATCATTATCCTTACTCCTAAATCAGGGGATACATCAAAGATGCTAAACTACTAAACTAGGGAGGCTAATGAGGCTTAGTCTTTTTCTACTAAAGAGCAGAGATGTCAGCAGTACAGCTGAATTTTACTTTTCCTAAGATTGCTTCTAACACAGAGACCTGATGTTTGTGTCGCTGTGGCCATTTAACAGCTGTGAACACGAAGTGGGAAGCCTGCCAGTGTCTGCAGGTTCACTGTGGCATAGCTCAGCCTTGCCACATGACTACTGAAGTCTCTCAGTCCATTTCTGCTGCTAGAGCAAAATACCTTGGACCATGTAATTTATATGCGGCAGACATTTATTTCTCAGAGTTTGGAAGGCAGGGAAGCCCAAGGTCAGGGCACAGGTAGATTTGATGTCTGGTGAGGTTCTGTTCCTCATAGATGGCGCCTTGCTGCTGTGTCCTCACATGGAGGAAGGTGGAGAAGGTGAACAGACTCCCTTAGGTTCTTTTATAGGAGCCCAAATTCCATTCATTAGGGTGGAGCTTAACGAACCAATCACCTCCCAAAGGCCCACCTCTTACTACCTTTAGCTGGGGTTAGGGTTTTACATATGAGGACACAAACATTTTGACCTTAGCAGTCACCTTCACAGAATCAAGTTCTGCTTTATATGAGCTGCCGAGATCAGGAGCGAGGGTTTCCCTTTCTGTTTCCCTGACAATGGGGCCATCACCTGACCATGCTTCTTGGAGAGAAGCAATTTCGTCTGGATTAGTGATAAAGTGATTAGAAGGGAGTGTAGTCCTGCTCAGAGGCTCGCCTTACCATGCAACCCGGACCAAGGGTATCTATTCTCAAATGTCCTGTTACCAGCAACCAAGTTGTAAAATGGAAAATAATCTCAATATCTTAAAATGAAAGAGAAAATGTTACAGAAATGGAAAAAGAATGGAGAAACAGCTTTAAATTGTTTCTGGTGTTTGGAAAATTCAGATCATGGTTAAGTAGAGGATCTTGGCATTATTTTTTTTTCCATTAAGAAGTTAAAAATAAGTGAAGATCTCTGGTTGTCTTGCTTTGAAATTTATGCTTTCTTATGTCCCATTCTGTTTTGTTTTGTTGTGTTTAATTTTACTCCCCTTTAAAATAAAATTTAAAAACATTTAAAAATAAAGAAGTTAAAAATAAATGAACTCTGAAGGTTTGAAAAGAAACTTCTATTCAGAGACTATGGAGACTAGATCTTTAACAACACTTCTTACAAACCTGGATGCCTGGTGATAACCTGCAGTTGCAAAAAAAGGGGGGTTTGTTAAAGTAGACTCTTTACCATCTTTGGGTTTGACTCAGCTGCGAGGTCTTGTTTTTATTATGCATCACACAATCGACATGAAAGGAAACTACCCTCAGGGGCCTGAATAATTTTCTATACTTTCCTATAATTTATATAATGATGAATAAGATTAACAGTTAATTTATAATTAAAGTGAGCAAATTCCAGTCCCTAAAACAAATATAGATTAAACAAACAGTGCACTGTTTTACATGCTTTGAGATTAAAGTTTACATTCCAGAAAATTTTATTTATCTTTTAGGGTCGTCCTTGAAATAGGAGCACACCATTAGGTTGTGACTATCTCAGAAGGTTCCTTTGTTTTTTGTAGAAAGCATAGCAAAGGGTGTGGTACATACATTTCGAATAGTGTGAATACCCTTTTCTGTCCTGATTGACTCTTTGTACTGCAAAATGGAATGAAAACGCTTCCTAGCTCACCTCCTTATTAATGACTTGTATTTGATGTAACAGGATTTTGTCCCCAAGACATCAGATTGACTCTGACCTATAATTTCTTTTCATTTTAACCAAGACACAATCAAAGTGTTTACATTTCTGCTGGTGATATTGCTCAGTGGCACAGCGCCTGCCTGGCAAGTGTGAGGTCATGAATTTGATCCCTGCTACCCCTCCCCCAAAGTGTTTAAATTTCTATTCTCTTATCAATTTACTTAGTCAGACTTCTGAATTTGAAAGTTATATTTTCCCATGACAAAATGATTCCTTCTCCTGGTTTTCCTTCCTCCCTCCCTTCCATTTCCTTTATCTAAGGAAGAGCTGCTATACCTGAGCAATGAAGGTGGAGGGTCCCTTCAGGGAGAGGTGCCCAGGGATTTTCAGGCCATGTCCATCCCCAGAACTCTGCAAGAGCAGATCCAGGTCAGGGAACAAGAGCAGGTCAGATTTCCTGGAGTATAAAGTATGAGACAGGGGAGGGAAAATGATGATAGTGGGGAATTTGCCAGATGCCAGATTATGGAGGAACCTCAATGTTGTATTACATGGCATGGATTCGAACTGACAGGAAAAAAGAATCAACTTGTGGGGTCCAAGACTGCAGGGATGCAGGGAAACTAATTAGGAGACACTCACAGCGGTCCAAGAAAAGCAGGAAAAAGGGGCCATCCTAGGGTGGTGAGGAGGGAACGGAGCCCGGAAATATTTAGAAAGTAAATTCTGTGAGTGTAAATGATTGCTTAGACATGGGGAGTAGGGAAGGCAGGGGAAGAAATCTAAGATACCTGCTAGCTTTCTAGTTTGTGTGATTGAACAAAAGGAGTGCTGCCAACTGAGAGATTAAAAAATGAATGAACTGGTTTAGAGAAAAAATTTTAGCTGCATTTCGATACATTGGCTTTCAAATGTCAGTGTGTTGTGATTCTACAGGTGTCAAACAGCATTGAGATGTGTAAGCCTGGAGCTTAAAGAGAAGGATCTGTTGATATATAACTGTGGGTAACTGGCATTTAAGTAGTGGTTGCAACCGTAGGAAAGTATAATGACCGCTGTTTGCTCTGGAAATGTGTGCAGTAAAGACAGTAATGAATTAAGGATCAGACAGTAGCGATCTCAGGAAGGTTAAAGCAAGAGGAAGCTCACGAAGAAGGACAATGGACAGAGGGTGATGAAAACTCCTGAAGAAGGCATTATTGTGCCTTCTAAGTGTGGAGATAAAGGGCCCCAACCAAGGTTAAAGGTCATTAAAGCGAAAGGTAGAGGACTGTCCACCCGAGAGCCTTCCAGCTACGATGGACACTCAGTTCTCCTGGGTTCATGAGAAGAGTCTGGTGTAAAGAAGTCCATGAGCCACATCACAAAGGTTTCAGTGATGCTAATGCAAACCTTTACTGAGTGTGTTTCTAGATAACTATTCTAAGACCTTGGTATAGATTTAAACTTGATAAGGTCGATGTTGATATTAGCCTCATTTCATAGAGGAGGAGACAAACATGGAATGATTGAGTAAATTGCTCAAAGGCACAACATAAAAAAATAGTGGAGTCAGGATTTGAACTCAAGGAGGCTGAGTCCAAGATTCCATGTATGCAACTATTGTATTTTTTTTTGTAGGGGGGGTCAAACCCATGACCTTGTGGCTGACAGGCAGGCGCTGTGCAACTGAGGTATATCCTCAGCCCAATGATTGTATTTTTAACAAGGAGTTGGCAATCTAACGCTCCTATAATCTTTTGCCCTTGTCAACCTCTCTTCCCCATTTCTCCTCTTTGTTACTTTCCCAACTTGGGCTCTAATCACCTCTCACAGGGAGCAGTACAGTCTGCACGCTGCCCCCATATAGTACCACCATGTGAGATGGTCACAGCAGTGGTCTCCCACATCACCCTCTGTGCTTCTTAGATCTTATTCACTCACGTATCTTTGCTGGCTCAAGTCTGAACTTCTTTGTCCAGACTTTAATGTGCTCCGCCATGTGAACTCCACCCTAATTTCCAACGTTTCCCCTTTATACTTTCTTAAAAGATATTCTCATCCCAACTGCAGTACCCGACACAGTGTCCTGTACATAACAGAAATCCACAGCCACCACTGGCGATGAGAAGCTGGTGGATAGAATTGATTTACATTGATTTGTAAAACAAATTGTTTTGTCTACGTCATCTCACTCGATCTTAGTGCTGAGAGATTTGGCAGGTCCTAATTTCCCCACTGATGGAAGCTATGGACAGCTGCAGAGAAAGTCTTCCATCTCGGTAAAAGCGAGAAAATCTCAAAGAATATTAAAACCATGTGGACCACAAGTTCTCAACCTTCAACACGTGTAACACATGCAGGGACTATTCATTATAGATGAGGAGACTGAACCATTGAGAAGTAAGTAAGTGGGGCTGGGGATTTAGCTCAACAGCATAAGCGCCTGCCTTGCAAGCAGGCAGTCGTGAGTTCGATCCCTGGTACCGATTAAAAAAAAAAAAAAAAAGAGAAGTAAGTAAGTAAATAAATACAAATTTTCTCCTTTAGCTTAAGGCGTAAGATACTAATACCAGCTTCTGTTTGGCAATTTCATTCATCTACCTGTCTATCTGGTAATAAACTGAACTTAAAGATAGAAACTCATCTGTACTTGTAGGTTCTCAGGGTCTCTAGAACCTAGCATGGTATTTTAAAGACTGAAGATTTTCAATAAATATTTGTTGAATAAAAAGAAGAATACTGGGTGTTAGTCTTTGTATTCCAACAGTAGCTTTATTCATATATTTCATAATTAACTCAACTCAATAAATTTATGATTAATTCAGTTGCTGAATATCTGAATATTGAACTAAGTACTGAATCAATGAAAGTAACTATTAAATTCATGTATAGTTTTTCATAAATGGATGGAATGTAACACACCTATAGAAATATCAAGAATTCACATAGCTTAAAAGTTATTTTGTTTTCAATGTATGTTCTTTGGCAGAAGATATTATGTTCTACCGTAGACTGATGATTGTTTGACCAAGGATAACCCTTACATCAGCCATTACCTAAGTTTCTACCTGGTTGGACCCAATGTTAAATTTTTTTCTTTTCTTTTTTTTTTCTTTTTGACAGAGTTGATAGAGTCTTACTATGTAGCCCAGGCTGACCTCAAACTCACAACAATCCTCCTGCCTCAGTCTCCCAAGTGGTAAAATTACAGAGGTAGTCCTCTATATGATCAAATTTTAATAATTTCAGGATTCCTTTCCTACAATTCACTCCATTAAATATGCAGGTAAAATAAATATGGAAAATGTTTAAATTTTTAAAAATTATGGTAGAAAACACATTGCCAAGAAAGATAAGTATGTTTAAAGTGAGTGGAAATTTTTAAGTATTTAGAGGTTAGTTAATGGTAATTTTTTATCATAATAAAATTTTTAATTTAAACATTCACTGTACCTTTGATTACCCCTCGTGTGTGTGTGTGTGTGTGTGTGTGTGTGTGTGGCAGGTTAATTTCCTGGTTTGCAAGCAGGGTAAAATGTCACACTCTTCATAGTTTCTGACTTACCCACTTTTGAAAAACAGTGGGTAAGTGAGGCTGAGATTTCAAGAGCTGAGATGGTTTGTCCTAGTGAGTGGCCAAGGGTCTCCTCTAGACTGCTCATGTGAGAATGCTTCGAGCCCCTTCTCAGTACCTCTCAGAAGTCATGCTGATCACTGAGTTTCCCTTCTAAATCCTCCAGTGTGTTATAATCCTGGTTGTAGACTGTTCACATGAGCCCTCTAAAAGTCTGTACTCTAAAAGTGATACAGGAACTAGTCCAAAGCAAGAAACACACAGAAAATGAGAAGTCAAACCAAAGACTTCATTAAGAATGAGATAGATAGGTTCTGGGAATTTTTAAAAAGAGTTTGCAACTTGATGGATTCTTGTTTGCAATGAGTTTATCAGTGAAACTCTAGATAAAAGAACCATCACATTTAGTGAAAATGGCATCCCAGGATGCACCGCGAGACCATTCATGTCCCATCCATGCATCGACCCTCACTATGGTGCTGCCTCCCACCAGGCACAGCTCAGCTTTGGTGTGGGCTGCTGTGCTTGTTTCCTGTCACCTAAGGAGAGCAATCAAAGAGGAAAGATCCACGGGTTTATTGGTTGGCATCCATTGAATACTAAGCAACAGTCTTGGTTAAACTCACAATTCCCAGTTCCTACCAAACATCAGCTCTCCAGGAAAAAGTGTAGTTCAGATGCAAAATCAAAACAAAAACCCACTTGTTTTCTTAGGCAGTGTCCCTTTCCCTTTTATTGATCTCTAGAGTCTCCTGTAAAATCATTTCTTACAATGAGTATTTCTGTTTCAGGTTTGCATTTTCAAAGGAATTTATCATGCAAAATTTTCTCCGCATTAAAGTGCTACTTGCTGCAATACTGGGAAAAATTGTAAGAACGGATGTTTTGTAACAGTTACAATATTCTCTGGGAGGGTTTTAAGGCAGAGGTTTGCAATCTTTTGTGCTGAACAACTTACCAAGTATTGACAAGAAAACTTGTTCCAAACATTATAGAAGTAAAAGTACAACTTTTTCCAAAAGAGCATTTACACACATGAATGTCATTAGCTTACAGCTTTTATGAAAATACTGCTTACCACCCAGACTACTTCACAAGACCAGGTTACAGCCTTGGTAGTTGACCTCAGGCCAGGGGGATTTATATTCTAAACATAAGTATTTGGTGATTGTTACTTTAAATGAGTGATGTTTGATATCTCGGTAATTTGTAAAACTGCTGATCCCGTTAATTTGATTAGTGGGTATCTCTTAGGGGTATCATAGTAGTACATTTCTGTTATGCCATAAGCTTATTTTCAACCTCTTGTTTTAAATAATAGGCAGGCCCACAGAAACTGCTTTCTAACTGAGAAATTCTAACTTAAAATACTGAGCCTAGACCTTGTGGATGAGAAAAGTTTGGTTCTTTTCAATCTGATCATCAAAACAAGTAATACAGCCACACGTACAGCTGAAACAAGTGTGTTCATCAGTATCGAAGAGCCCTGTTTTGTCTCACTGTTTTGGAGAGTGATATTGCCAGGCAGTGCTTTGAAACAGCCGTGTGCTGCTCAGTGAACTGGACACCTTGTGAAAGCAGCCTTGTTAGGTCCTTTCAGATGTGGGGACACTTTCCCCTCCCAAACCTAGACGATACAGCACGATCACTGGATGTGCACATATTTTCTTTCTGTAGTCCTAAAAATTATACCCAGAGTCTGCACTAGGATACATCCTGTCAAAGTCCGAGTTTTTAAGGGGAGCAATTTAATACAGGACACATGATTAATAGGCTCTGTGTGTGTGTGTGTGTGTGTGTGTGTGTGTGTGTTTTATGAGACAGGGTCTGGCTATGCAGTTTGAGTTTGGGCTTGCCTGAAGCTCACTTTGTAGCCCAGGCTGGTCTCGAACTCTCAACGATCCTCCTGCCTCAGCCTCCCAAGTGCTGGGATTACAGGTGTGAGCCACCACACTTTGCTAAAAGAATTCTTTTTTTTTTTTTTTGGTACTGAAGATCAAACTTACAATCTTGCACTTGCCAGTTAGTGCTTTAGCCACTGAGCTAAATCCCTGGCCCTTATAGGCTTATTTAATTAATTAATTTTTATTTATTTATTTACTGGTACTGGGAATCAATCTCATTACCTTACATTTCGCAGGCAGGCACTGTGCTGCTGAGCTATAACCCTGGCCCTAGGCTTATTTTATAGTAGTCATTCAAATACAAAAGAATACAGGAAATCTGTCCAAACACTAGAGACCCAAAGAATCCAGCTGAGGGCCTGGATCCCGTGGCAATATCCTGTGTGAATGCAGCTGAAGACCTCAAGCCCACGACAATGCCTCGTGCAAGTCTGTTTCATGGATCTGCGCTGGGAAGGCCCAAAGGTCAGTGGTGGAAGCTAGAAAGTCGGTGCCAGTGGGATGAAGGATCTGTGCCCCCAGGCTGAGGGATCTGCACTGGAGCCAGGAAATGATGCTCAAAGTAAGGACCAGAGCTCCCCTGAAGTGAACTGCAATCATTCTTGGTGACAATAAGGTCCCAAGCTCTGATGATGAGAACAGCTGAGTTCATCTCAGGAAAGCCAGCAGGACAAGCTTCTCCAAGAGAACCAATAGCACCACCTCTTCCCCTCCAGTTCTCCTTTTTATCCTGTTGGCAACAAACCTCAGTTGGGTCCTCCACACCCGGTACCACATCAATTCAATTCAGCTGGATATTACAAGCTGACCACCAGCTGTCAACCCATTTCGCATTCCCAGCCCTTTTTAATTTTTATCTTAATCCAGTGTCTTGGTGAGTTGCCCAGGCTGACTTTGAGCTTGTGACCCTCCTGTATCAGTATCCTAAGTAGCTGGGATTCCAGGAATGTGCCCAGCTCTGGGTGTTTCAAGAAACCCTGTAACACAAGACATGTGAAACTGCTGACAGTGTACGTATATTGCATATTTTTATAGTAAACTGATTTTTTAATAACTACAGTAGGATTACATGCTAATATAGTTTATTAAATACCTAAACCAGTAAGCTAGTCATTTATTATCACTATCAAGTGTTATGTATAATACAGTGGTACCTCAGTTCACAAACTTAATCTTTTTCCACCATTCTAGTCACAAACTGAATTGGTCAGGAACCAAATCAAATTTTCCTGTGAGGACAACATTGAAGCTAATCATTGAATCTGGTTTGTGACCAGAATCATGGAAAGAATTACGTTTGTGAACCAAGGCACCACTGTACAAAGTTCATGTACTGTTCTTCTACATGGCTGGCAGCTTAGTAGTTGGTTTTCACCAGTATCCTTACTAACACACAAGTGACTGGCCCTGAAGCAAGGCCAGCAGATTGCTGTAGCTGCTGGTTTCAAACAGGAGCCTAAAGAGAATTCTTTCTGTGGTCTGTTGGCCATTTCAGAACTTTGGAAATGGAATGGTCAATTCATCAGAAAGAAATAGCAGGTGAGTATGGCGGACTTTGGGGGGCCTGCAGGGGAGAGACGCTGGCACGTCAGGACCTGCACCATGCCGTTGACTCGGGGTGCCGTGGGAACAAGGAGCTCCTTCCCTCTCTGGGGGGCAGCTGAGAGTGTGGCAGACTTTCGGTGGCCCAAAGGACAGAGACCCTGGCGTGTCAGGACCTGCACCATGTGGTTGACTCGGGGTGCCGGGAGAACAAGGAGCTCCTCCCCTCTTTGGGGGGCACCTGTGATCCTGCAGGCGTGCAGGCTGAGAATCAGACATCTCATGTCATCCTGTCCCCTGTCCCTTGTTCCCCGCCTTAGCCAGTGAATTACACACCTTGTGAAAAGATTAGCTATGTTATTTAGTATGAGCTCCCCATATGCAAAGATATGGACAACCACTTGGAAGAAAACAAGAGACAATATGACAGATAGTGAAGATCTCTGGTTGTCTAGCTTTGAAATTTATGCTTTCTTATGTCCCGTTCTGTTCTGTTTTGGTATGTTTAATTTTACCTCCTTTAAAATAAAATAAAAAAAAAACACAAGTGAGGCACTGCACTACCGTGTTACATTACGGCAGTGTCGTTAGGTGATAGCAGTTTCTTGGCTCCACTATTCTCATGGGACCACCATTGTGTGTGCAGTTTGCCCCTGGCAAACATCCCTGTGTGGTGTGTGACTCTACCAAGCTGCCTGACTCATTGTCAGCTTTGTGTTCCCGTCTGCTCACCGTGACATTGTGGGACAAGAACTGGGCCTGAGGTGTAAAGATTTAAGGTCCAGGCCTTCCTTTACTACAGGTGCTCTGGTGACTCTGGCTAAGCATGGAGATGTTTCACAACTTGCCTGAGGTAGCTATGGTGCGGTTGGAACTTGAATAATCTGGCTCTGTGTTCTTACTTACTTCTGTATGGGGGTGCTATTGGCACTGGTAACCTGCAGTGTTGTTATAATAATCACATTTCACAGAGGTGAGAAAAGTATATTAGTTTTCCAGTGCTTGAATGTGTTAAGGTAATTTTCTTTCATTGCTTAAAAAGATGACTTTTATTATTAAGCTTCTATGATAGCTTTGTTTGTTTGTTTTAATTTTATTTAAAGAGAAAAAAAAGCAAAACAGAACAGAGTAGAAATAATACAGAATTTCAAAAAAATAAACAGTAAGAAATCACTAGTTGATAAATTACATATGGTCCTCTTACAAATAGTTGTTCAAGTTACAAAATTAGAGCATACAAAATGGACATTCAAACAGTGAGACTGTGAACAGTTCTGTTCAATGATCCAATAAAAACTTAGTAATATGGTTATCAACCCTACACACTTAAACATATATGCAGTTATATCCTTTAGAGTACTTTCTTTTTCTCTCTTTTTTACAATAGCAATTACACATTTTCAGTTTTGTTACTTCTACATTTCTTACTACTTTTTACACTAGAGACACAATGTGATATTTATAAATATGATTCTTATTTATTTCACTTAAGAGGATAGTCTCAAGTTACCTCCATTTACCTATGAAGGCCTCAGGATCATCATTTTTATAGCTGAGTAATATTCCATTATATAAAAATAGCACATCTTTTTCATCCACTCTGTGGCTGATAGACATTTTGGCTGTTTTCAAGATTTAGCTACTACAAATTGTGCTGCTATGAACATGGGTGCACATATATCACTGTGACATGACCTTTTCAGGTTTTCTGGGAAAACACCCAGGAGGAGAATAGCTGGGTTGAATGGAATTTCCAATCCTACTCTTCTGAGAAATCTCCATACTGATTTCTATAGTGACTGCACCAGTCTACACTCCCACCAACAGTGAAGCAGTGTTCCTTTTTCCCTGCAGCCTTGCCAACAATTGTTATCAGTTGATTTTTTGATGACCACTATCTGGAGTGAGATGAAATCTCAATGCTGTTTTAATGTTCATTTCTCAAATGACCAGTGATGGTGAACATTTCTTCATGTATTTATTTGCCACTTGTATATCTTCATCTGAGAAATGTGTGCTCATCTCAGATGCTCATTTTTGGGGAGGGTCTTTGAATTTGAGGGGATTGATGTTTTTCAATTCTTTATATGTTCTGGATATAAGTTCTTTGTCTGAGGGATTGCTGGCTAAAATTCTTTCCCATTCTGTGGGTTTTCTTTTCACTCTGTTGGTGATTTCTTTTAAAGTGCAAAAACTTTTCAATAATATGTGATCCCAGTTGTTGATTTTTTGAAGTGTTTCCCATGCAGCTTGCATTTTGTTCATGAATTCTCTGCCTACCCCTCTGTCTCCAAGACTTCTACCTACCTTGTGTTCCAGTAGATTTAGTGTTTCTTTTTTAATATTTAGATCTTTGATCCATTTAGACTTTAGTTTTGTGCATGGTGATAGGCATGGATCTAATTTTAGTCTTCGGCATGTGGAGAACCAATTTTTCCAACACCATTTATTAAAGAGGCTATTCTTCTTCCAGTGAACATGTTTAGACCCTTTGTCAAATATCAGGGGACTGAGTGTCTTTGTAGTTGTGTTTTCATCTTGTAATCTGTTCTGTGGGTCCTCAGGTTTATTTCTTTGCCAGTACCCTGCTGATTTTATTACTGTGGCTTTGTAGTATAGTTCAAGTCAGGAATTGAGATGCCTCCTGTCTTGCCTTTGTTACCCAGAATTGCCTTTGCTATTGTAGGTTTATTCTGTTTCCAAATGAACTTTAGGAGTGTTTTCTCTAGATCTGTGAGGTATGTTAATGGTATTTTGATTGAGATTGCATAAAATCTGTATAGCAGTTTTGAGAGTATGATGATTTTCACAATGTTGGTTCTTCCTAGCCAAGAGCAAGGAATATCCTTCCATTTTCTAATATCCTCTTCAATCTCCTTTTTTAGTGTAGCATAATTTTCAGCATATAAATCTTTTATATTCTTAGTTCAGTTGATTCCTAAGTATTTTATTTTTTTAGATGCTATTATGAAGGGTGATATTTCCATAATTTCTCTTTCAGTGAGTTTTTTGTTTGTGTACAGGCATGCTATTGATTTTTGAGGATTGACTTTGTGTCCAGCTACACTGCTGAATTTGTTTATTACTTCTAGTAGTCTTTCAATGGAGTCTTTTGGGTCTTCTGTATAGAATATTATGCCATCTGCAAATAGTGATAGTTTAACTTCTTCCTTTCCTATTTTTATTCCTTTTATTTCTCTCTCTTGTCTGATTGCCCTGGCTAGTATTTCCAGAACTATATTGAATAGGAGTGGTGATAGTGGACATGCTTGTCTTGTTCCTGATTTTAAAGTGAAAGCTTTCAGTTTTTGTTCATTTAGTATAATGTTGGTTTGTCATAGATGACCTTTATAAGACTGAGGTAGACACCATGTATTCTGAGTTTCTGAAGGGTTTTTATTATGAACATGTGTTGGACTTTATTGAAAGCTTTATCTATTGAGATGACCATGTGGTTTTTGTTTTTGGCTTTGTTGATGTGGTGTACTACATTTATTGATTTGCATATGTTAAACCATCCCTGCATTCCTGGAATGAATCCCACTTGCTCGTGATGTATAATCTTCTTGATGATTTGTTGTCTTCCACGTGCCAGTATTTTATTGAGAATCTTTGCATCAATGTTCATTAGTGAGATTGGCCTGTAATGCTCCTTTTCAGTTGGGTTTTTCTCTGGTTTTGGTATGAGAGTAATACTTGCCTCCAGGAATGATTTAGGGAGGACTGCTTTCTTTTCAATTTCATTGAAAACTTTAAGGAGTATTGGCATCAAATCTTCTGTAAATTTCTTGTAGAATTCAGCTGTGAATCCATCAGGACCCGGACTTTTCTTTTTTGGTAAATTTTTAATCATGTTTTCAATTTCAATAGCTGATATTGGGTTGTTCAAAATTTATCTTCTTGGTTGAGCTTTGGTAGTTCATATGTTTCTAGAAATCTGTCCATTTCCTCTGTGTTTTCCACTTTATGTGAGTAGAGATTTTCAAAGTAGGTATTCATGATCTTTTGAATTTCCATGGGATCTGTAGTAATTTCCCTCTTTTCAGTTCTTATTGTGTGAATTTGGGGTTTTTTTCTTTCTTTTTGTTGACAAGGTTAGCTAGAGGTTTGTTTATTCTCTCAAAAAAACCCCCCAGCTTTTTGATTCATTAACTCTTTGTATTGTTTTTTTAGTTTCAATTGCATTGATTTCTGCTCTAATCTTTACTATTCCTCTCTTCTATGAGCTTTGGGTTTAACTTGCTCTTCTTTATCTAGAAGCTTAAGAGGAAGCATTAGGTTGTTTGTTTGTGCTTGTTCTGTTTTCTTGATATGACAATTTATTATCTATTGCCCTGTTAAGATCACTTTCTTTGCATCCCACAGATTATAGTATATTGTTTCCACATTTTCATTGAATTGTAGGTATTGCTTTATTTCTTATTTAATTTCATCTGTAGCCCACTGGTTGTTCAGAAGGTTGTTATTTAATTTCCATATTTTTATACAGGTTTTGTGATTTCTTTTGCCATTAATTTCCAATTTCAGTGCACTATGGTCAGATATTATACCTGAGATAATTTCAATACCCTTGCATTTACTTAAGAATGTTTTATGGGATAATATATGGTCTATTTTGGAGAATGTCCCATTTGCAGCTTTGAAGAATGTGTATTTTGATGTGGTTGGGTGGAACACTCTATAAACATCTACTAAGTCCAACTGCTCACAGGTATGATTCAATTCTATTATTTCTTTGCTGACTTTTTGTCTAGTTGTTCTATCTCTTTGTGACAATGGGGTATTAAAGTCCCCTGTAATAATTGTGTTCTTGTGTATTTGGTTTTTCATGTCCATTAGTATCTGTCTTATATAGTTGGATGCTCCTGTATTTGGTGCATGTATATTTATAATTGTTAGTTCTTCTTCTTGAATTTTTCCACTAACAAGTGTGTAGTGACATTTTTTATCTCTTTTAATTATTTTAGGTTTAAAATTCATGTTATTTGCAAATAGAATAGTTACCCCTGCTTTTTTCTGGGTTCCTGTTGCATGGAATACTGTTTTCCATCCTTTGACTTTTAATCTGAGTCAGATGTGTTTCTTGTATACAGCATATTGTGGGATCATGTTTCTTGATCCATTCTGTCAACCTATTTCTTTTTTTTATTTTTTTAATAATTTTATTTAAAGAGGAAAAAACAAAACAAAATAAAACAGAATAAAGGGTAGCAACCATACAGTATTCCAAGGAAAAAAGGAAAAGTACAACAATAAAACCTAAGAAATTATTACTTGACTAATTACATACTGACTTCTTGGAAATAGTTGTTCAAATTACAAAGTTAAAGCATGTAAAG